>CAJNIZ010004646.1:0-21043 GCA_905231905.1 Symbiodinium pilosum | reverse complement strand
CCTAAACCCTAAACCCTTTATGGCGACATGGGTTGCAGGGTTGAGTCTGAGGTTGGAGGTGTGCGCTCCAAATGTAAGGGAATCTAAGTCCTCTTCAGGGGGAGGAAGGCGTGTGTGCGTGTATGTGTGGAAAAACTTGGGGCATGCCATAGGTTACTCTAAACCCTAAACTGTTTAGGGTGTAGAGTCCCCCTTCAGTAGACAGAATATGGCTTTGGGTATATAGTTATAAGACCCCCATATAGGCCATATTCTATCTACATAAGTGGACTATAGGGTCGGGACTCGTGAAATAAGAGCCTGCACCAGAGCTCCATGGGTTTCACTACCGCAGAGTCGAAGGTTTGGAGGCGCCGGGGCTTTATAGCCAGGAAGTCACAGCTCCCAAGTTATTTTCAAGTCGTAGCCTGAAGTCTGTGAAAAGTACTGCATGTGTTTTACACAGAAAATACGTTGGTTACTGCCCCCACTCAGTAACAGCTGGGTAATGCTTGTAATATAATGATATAAATATATAACCCTCAATAACCTCCATTTTTGACTACCAGGTGGGAAGCCCTAAGCCCTAAACTCTAAACCCTAAGCCCTAAACTCTAAGACCCTAAACTCTGAACCCTAAACCCGCAGCTAACATGCCTACCTCGGTTCTTCACAGGTCTAGGAATCTAAGCCGCAGGGCTACGGCGTTTCAAGCTTTGGGGCCAGATTTGTCCTTGGAGGCCCATGGCAAGTACCCTAGTTTAGGGTTCAGGGTTAAGGTTCTATGGCAAACCCTGAACCCATGATATCTACGTAAATGCCCGAAGTAAGCGGAAGAATGGCACTTTTGACGAGCTTTCCCAGACCCCTGGCCAGATTTAGAAAGTAGATCACCTACAAGGGTTCCTAGAAATTACCCAATATTAGCATTGAATACCATATTTGAGGTTCTATTTGCTACATCCTCCCAGGGCTGTGGGTTTGGGGTCCAGGTATATCTAGCTAAACCCCAAACCCTAGACCCTTATCCCTAAACCCTAATTAAACCCTTAACCCCACAGGTTTAGGGCTGAGGCTTCCCAAGCCAGTCATTGAAAACCTCAATAAGGCGCTAGCCACCTAATGTAAAAATCCCGACAACTTTACCCTAACACCTGAACCCTACACCCTTTAAAGCCTAAACCCTGAACCCTAAACCCTCCCAAACCCTCAACCCTTTAAAGCCTAAATCCTGAACCCTAAGCCTTCCTAAACCCATGAACCCTAAACCCTAAACCCATGAACCTCGTCTAGCTTCAGACTTTGGGTTTGGGCTTTAGGGTAGCTTAGTTTGGCCACACCTCACACACCCTATGTCGTCGCCTGCAACTGCTGTCGTTTAAGGACTACAAGGAGGCGCCCCCTAGTTGTGTATCTGTACCGGAAATTCACATAAGTATTAGTTAGAGGACTTATGACAATACTTATCCTTACTAGAGCCTATATACCTTATGACTAGGAGTCCCTACTTTGTATAGTTTAGGGTTTGGGGTATAGGCAGCCAAGATGCGCTTGATCGCCAGTGCCGCCCTAAACCCTTAAGCCACATCCAGAATTCTAAGCCCACCCGCAGTAGCCTGCATACCTACGTAAAATAGGTACGGAGCCCCCACCAACACCCGAAGCCCCAAAAACCCCAGACCCAAACGCCCAAGACTCTAAATCCTAAACCCCAAGTCCCAAAACCTGATCTAAATCCCGAAGCCTATCATCCCTTCAATGAGACTCCTCCGGTTCGGGCTGAGTGCCCGTGTTCAACAGCTCGGCGACGCCCCGGAGGCCCTCGTCCACCTGAATGTCACTACTGACGAAGCTCTTTGGCTTATAGAAATCCACGTCCGTATTTTTGGTGTGTTTTTTGTGTTTTGCTTTTGACCTCTTTCTGCAGGTCGTATGGATTCTTAGCTTGAGGGTTTGGGTGTTAGGGTCCAGGGAATAGGGTATGGGGGGTAAGAGTTATGGTTCAAAAAGTTCAGTTGTATCCTGTTTAAGGTTCAGATTATGGTTAAGCAGCCTTATGAGAACAGTGTCAAGGATTCTTATCACCAATACCCAGACCCCTGGGAGGATCTAGAAAGTAGAGCCCCCATTATGGTACCCTATACTAGTATTGTATAATATTTAGGAACCATTTCGGAGGATCTCCTAAGCCCCAAGCCCTAAACATAAAATCTGAAATCATAAGCCCTCGAGCCCCAGAATGAATAGGCATTGTATAGGTCCAAAAAGCAAAACCCCAAACTGTGCTCAAAACTCCGCCCCCAAACCGCTGAAAAACAACTCCAGACAGCAACCCTATACACTTAACCCCCAGCCCTATACACAACACCAGAAATTTTAAACCCCTAAACCCTAAACCTTAAACCCTAAATCCTAAACCCTAAACTCCAAAGCCCTACACGAAACAGTCGGACCTGCTTCGCTGTGACCAGACCGCTGGCTACTGCATCTTTGGCAAGTGCCTCACCTTCTTATGGTATGGGGTTTAGGGTTCAGGGTTCAGGGTTTAGGGTACCTCAAATGGTAGCTTCACTGAATGAGGAGACCCCCAATCCTATAGTCCTTATTACAGAGACCCCCAGAACGGTACCCCTAACTTTGGGAAACCCCCAAATAGACCCTCAGCATGATGTGAGCTATAGTCTAAAACTCCTTAAAGCTGGCGGCTCATAGAGGGGAATAAATAGGAGGAGTATTATCGGGGCTTATGCAAGGGGATGCTAGAAGCTTAGCATATAGCTCATGCATATATATATATACATACATAGGGTTCAGGGCTTAGGGTAGGATTTAGAGTTTAGTGTTCAGGGTCCTTTCGGGATTGGGTAACCGAAATGCACTTATATCCTGGTCAGGTCATGCTAATGGAAACTCCTAGGGGAATGCAGGGTCATATTGGGGGCTGACGAGTTCATGGTCATTTGCAGGCAAATCCGGATATTGGGGTTTGTATTCTCCCAACCCTAAACCCTAGAAACCTTAACCTTTCACCCCTAGGCCCTAAGCTCTGAAAACCCTCATGGACTCAGGGGCTCCGTTATTACTCCCCCGTTATACCAGCGCTCGCGCAGGTTGACCCTTCATTTGCCTTGACCAGCGGAATCTGGGGGTAGTATAGACAGGATAGTCGGGGAACCCATGACGCCCCTCATTAGGGTTGGCTTTGGGGGCCTATAAAATGAACTTTTACAGCTTTATAAGGATTAGATGGGGATTAAGGGCAAGAAAAATTAAGACCATGTTCAAACCTATCCCTGCTCACACAAAGCCTAAACCCTAAACCCCAAATCTTGCTGTAGCCCCCCTTAAGTAGATAGAATGGGCTTTGGGTATATAACAATAAGATCCCTACCCCATATTCTATCTACTTACTGTAAGGGGGCCTTATATAAAATGCTATACCCCAAAAGGAGGATAGAATCTTACTCTCTATTGGGTACCATAATATCCCCAAATAACCCTAAGCCCCTAAACCCTGAACCCCTAAACCCCTAAACCCTAAACCCCTAAACCCCTAAACCCCAAACCCCTAAACCCTAAACCCTAAACCGCGTTAAGATGCACAAGGCCAGGTCGCGGTTTCGAGTCACACGCGCAGCCGCCTCCTCGTGCGGCGATGGGGCCACGAAAGGCTTCCTCAGGGCTTCACGTAGGGCCTAAATAACTATTTGGGGTTTAGGGTGTAGGGTCTAGGGTTTAAGGGTTTAGGGTTCAGGGTTTAGGGTTTAGTGGGTTTGGGGACTACCAAATCCCTCCTATGCAGTTCCTTTTCGGGTCTGTTATGGCTTTTGGAGTATGGGACTATAATTTACGACCTAAATAAGGACTACAAAGGAGGGTAGGGTTAAAATTCAAGTTGCAGGGTCAAAAGGCCTACATAATTCGACTAGCGATATCTAGGGTTTAGGACAAGTTTAGGGTGTTGTGGCCTTAAGAACTACAGTAATGAGATGGAAGCTGCGGTTTTTATAGGCCAGGGTTTAGAGTTTGAAAGGGTTGTATGCAGGGAAGTAGGGTATGGGGATATTTATATCATACCTAAACCCCAAAAAAGATGTAAAATTATAGCCTTAAACCACTCAAAATAGCCATAAAGGCAAGTATTTTACATACTTTTGGGGTTTAGGTAGATACATACAAAGTAAACCCTAAACCCAAAACCCTAACCCTAAACCCTAAACCCTAAAAGCTTCTACACTTGGGCTCTTTGAGTTGAAGGGCGGCTTTTTAGACAAAGCACGTCATGTTGATCTAAGACCTATATGGCTTTAGGGTTTAGGGTTTAGGGTTTGGGGTTTAGGGTTTAGGGTTCATATATAATATATGGGGATCATGTTATGATGTACCCAACGCCATATTCTATCTTCTTAAGGGGGACTATATGTGGAACTTCCTGCCGATTTTGCGTGGAATATACAGGAACTATGAAGGTGCTTCGTAAGTTTTAGGGGCTAGGGTTTGGGGGTTAGGGGTTTAGGGTTTGGTTTAGGGTTTAGGGTTTAGGGGTTTAGGGGTTTGGGGTTTAGGGTTTAGGGGTTAGGGTTTAGGGGTTTAGGGTTGTGGTTCCATAAAAAGTGCACTTGCGTTCGCCAGGACAACTTGAAACTGATTCGGGTCCCTGTCTCTTTCTCTCTCTCTCTCTCCTAGGGGTTCCTTGTTGTAGTAATTTACTTAAAGTTCCTTAACAGCAACCCAGTTCCTCTCTCTCTCTCTCTCTCTCGCTCTCTCGGTGTCCCTGTATTGGGGCTTAGAGGGTTTCCTAAAGTTTCTCAAAAAAAGGGGTACCCTTTTGGGGGGTCCCGATAATGAGGATCATGGTGTTTTGGGTCTACATTGGCTCCAATCATTTATGGCAACTACCATATCTCTGGGCATCCTACCTGTCAAGATTCCAATACTTGCGGTTTTTCGCTGTAAAGTCAGCGTTTGGGTACTTGGCGAGCTGTGCTGTGAGATGGACCGTGTTCCTCCTGCTCAGGTACAGATATCTCTAAAGATTACACTCCCCCAAACTAACATGGAAACCCAAATAGCCCTCTTCTAAAGGGACTGTAGTCCTTATAGGCACCCTTTTGGGTTTCCATGTTAGTTTCCGGGAGTGTAAAGGCAAGGATGTACTGGTACCTGGCACAGTTTCACCAGATAGGGCCATGAGGATTGGGGGACGAGGATTGGTAGGCTGCCTAAGGTCCTCCATAGTCCCACAGGTTCCCCCGAAACGAGGCCCTCAACCTGGACAAAAGGCGAGATGTCTAAAACACACACTTGGCTCCACAAAGCAGACAAACACACCATAGACTACCTGGATCCCAAAAGTATGTAAAATAATGGCCCTAAACCCCTAAATATGGCCCAAAAGGCCATTATTTTACATATTTTTGGGGTCACTATAGCCCCTAACCTAGTCACTATAGACCCTAAACCCTAAACCCTAAACCCTCAACCAGAAATCCTAAATCCTGAGACCGCACCTCCAAGCCGCTGTTTGCTAGACGTGTTACGATACTCTACTTGGAGGGTCAGGGGGACTTAGTAAGTGCGTTAATAAGCCCTAGAACCCATATAGTAACCTTACTTATCCCCATTATTAACCTACTTAGTAAGTCCCCCTGACCCTCCAAGTAGTGTTGTCTAGGTTGCTTATAGCCTGGTAGTAGGTCTTTCCTTCCTAGAACCCTCAATCCCTCCAAAATATCTTAGAGTCCATGTTGTTTGCCATTCCATGTGCGTTTCATTCTCCATTCTTGGAGTACTATCCGGAATCCCTAGTCCCTGAAACCCACATCCTAATCCCCAAGCCCTAAACCCTTAATCCTAACCCTAGACCCTAGCCCCTAAACCCCACATCCTAAACTCTAAACCCTGAATTCCAAAGCCCAAAGTCCTTATTTAAAATCCCAAAAACCTAATCCCTAAGCCTTAGAACCTGAACCTCAAAACCCTTGGCCAAGCGGCTCTTGCGCATAAGCTGCCCAGTCTCCCGTTGCCGCCTGCTTGGGAAGAAGTGTCATATGCAACCCCAACACGGTTAGGGTTTAAGTTTCAGGGATTCGGTTTTATGTGTTGTGTTTTACGGGTATAGGGTTTAGGCTTTAGGGCCAGAGTGAGATAAGGAACCTAGGACCATAACAAAGTGGCAACTATCCTTCTAAAATCCACATCTAACCACATTGTCTCTGTATTCTTGTATTCACACATATAAATTTGCCGGTGATGTTTCTGGTGATCCAGGGCTTTTGGGGGTTTTAGGGGTCACGGAGCAGACTTAAAGCATGAGGGCTTCGGGAGCAGGATTTACCTGAACCCAAAAAGTATGTAGAGTAACGGCGTTGTTGGGGTTCTTTTGTGGCTTCGGATGATTACTCACATGCTTTTGGGTCAGGTATCCCCAAAAAGCCAAGCGCTGAAGCCTGAGTCCTACCAGTTTACTTAGTTGTGGGGATTGGGTTGTAAGGTTTCTTTAGATGATGTGGGGCTCGTGGCGCAGCTGTCGCGACTTTGTACTTTCTACCAAACGATAGAAGGACTCTAGGACCATAGAATTGGTCGATCGATCAGTTCTTCGGGCTTGGGCACTTTCCGAAGTGATGTGTGGAGTTGAGGTTCGGGCGTAGCGTCGGGCTCGGCATGGCCGTTTATCAGATTGTGGCGATGCATTTGAATTCTTGGATGCCTTTGCCTTTACCTCTTTCCGTGCTTCACGAGTTTCGGCTAACTTCCAGTCTCCCGTGGGACCGTCACAAAAACTGGCTATCGCTGGCTGTGTGTTGGCCAGAGGGGTCCAAGCAACGATTTGGGTGATTAAAGCTAGTACTTGTAGCTTTCCTAGACGTATGTAGGCTACTCCTTTTGAGGTTACCCATTTTTGTGCATAGACGAACATACTAGGCAAAAAGTTAGGTATCCAAAAAACGGCTAGGATATAGAGGTCTAGGTAGGTTCTATGAGGATTGAGTGCTTAGACGCTTAGGGTGTGGGGCTCATAGGGAGAATAAATAGAAAATTCATGGCCAGGATACGTGGTTTAGGGTTGAGGGCTTAGGATTTAGGGTTTTGGGGTTTAGGGTTTAGAACCAAGCTCCTATGGAGCTGGGCAACTTCTTTGTTTTCATAGCCCGGGTTTAGAGCCATGTCTCCAAGAAGAACTAAATTCAGGGTAAGCTGGATGGAGCTCGGAGGACATTACTGGACTGTGCCATCATAAGGCTTTGAAGTTGTCAGAAATCCAGAGGATGCAGCTAAAAGGAGCCAGAGTGGGGATGCGTGGTATCAACAGACGGCTGACTCCTCCACGGCGTCATGCTAAACCCCTGATCCCTAAACCCTAAACCTTGAAGGTTCGCGGGGCTTCTAAACTGCTCATAACTGAGCTCATAACCATGCATGTGACGGGCGTAACCCACGTGAGTCCGGTTAGGGGAAGTATAGGTAGGGTTATGAGCCCACCCAAACAAAACTAGGCAAAATAATGCTCCAACTCCCCAAAATTGCAAAAATACTACATGGCTTTGGGGGTTTAGGTATCAGGTAGGTATCCCGATACCTAAACCCTACACCCCTCAACCCTTAACCCTAAAACCCTAAACCCTGAAACCCTAAAGCCCCAAAACCCTAAACCCTAAATCCCGAATTGCCTGAGGTCTGCTTGCATCTTCCTTTTCCACTAAATGCGGGGGCACCCCCGCATTGCCGTAGCCTCAGCTCATGGGTTCCGGGTTTAGGGCTTAGTTTTTTTGGGTGGTTTAGGGTTTAGGGATTTTTAAAGTGTTGTTTAGGGTTCAGGGTTTAAGTTAAGAAAAATTGTTTTGGGATTTACCTCAAATCCCAAAGTGTGTAGAGTAGAGTAATGGCAGTTTGGGCAATTTTGTGGAGTTTTGTGGACCATTACCTTTGGGGTTGAGGTAGGCTTAAACCTTCAGGTTCACGGTTTAGGGTTTATGCCTAGAAAGCCTTTCAGGTCCACGTACCCAAATAGTGAGGCTTTGTAGGTCAACAAAACGATTCAGTCAGATGAAAGTAGTTGGGGTCTGAAGCCGCATAATTATCCTTACTTGGAGTTTCATTTCAGGGTATGCAGAACAACAAATTAAAGTGATGCAGTGAAAAAGGTGGGGCCACTCTCACTCGCTGTACAGGGTTTTCAACTTTAGCCGCTATCCAAACTCCACACTGTTTCAGGGTCATCATACTGTAGCTATTACAATCAAGTTTGTTTTTTTAAAGAAAAAACTAGGTCTTCTGATATGGTTATAAGAGGGCTAGAGGCACCAAGTATTGCTGATCATAGCTGCCCGTCGATGTATACCTGGACCTAGAAAAGATGAAACTGCAAACAAATAGGTACCAAAACCCATAAGACGATTTCTGCACTACTACAGAATACCAGATAATCTTAACCGGAAGATTTCGAGACGGAGGCCTCCTCCACAAAAACCAACTTTAAGAGCATCAGCTTCCTGAAGTTACATGCAGGCCTGAGGCCACCGGCAGCACGAATCTACCATGTCTTGTTTGATACATGTTCCAGTTATGCTTGCGTTGGCGATCGTGCTTCATGCAACTAAACCCTAACCCCTGTGCCTAAACCCTGACACTCCTGTGATAAGCACCTGAGCTACAGTAAATGTTTCCTCAGACAACTAATGGACACGGGTTCCTTATCATTGGGTAATATATTCGGGACTACACTACTACAAGACAGAACCCTATGTCCACCCTTAATGGTCCCTTAAGGCCACTATTGACAGCGGCTCACATGACACAAGCGCACCCATCTACCGCATAAAGCCACCATGCCCTCACAAGACTTCCCGAACAGAGGCTGTGAGGCTCCCACTTGCGCGTCAAAGGCTCTAAACCTTACACTGCACCCGACAAGCCCCCAAATTCTGGGGAAGAGGAACAACCATCCTAGACCCTGAGCTCTACAACCCCATACCCCCTTCCAACCTGAATTTGCTGGTTGTGTGTAGGAAATGGCAGAATGGATCACAATAGCAGAAGTCACATCATCCCCTACGATATTATAGTTTCAATCTTCTGTTCCATTTCTAATTTAGTATAATAAGCCAGAATTTGGGGTGAGGTCGAATGAGGCATTATACTTTCCCCAGAAAGTACAGCCTAAGAGTCAGAGGAGCCTGCTTGAGCCAAGACCTTCCTCCAGGAAGTGTCATCGCCGCGCACGCGAGCGGAGTAGGAGGGCACCAGCTCATCCATAGCCTCTCCCACAAGGACTTTGCAGGCTTAGTTTAGGGTTTAGGGTTTGAGGACGTAAAGATTTAGGCTTTTTGAGGTTCAGAGGGGTTCAAGGATCTCTTCTTTGAGTTTTGGCTTGTTTGGGGCATTGGGCTTCAACATGCTGCAGATGGGTACTAATGCTGGTACTAAAAATCCTGCATGACCCCAGGGACCTCTACATTGGGAATTATGGTACCACTGTGTACTAAGGTCATGCAGGATTTCTAGCACCGACCGTATGATGAGACTTGTGGATGTAGACCGTCAAGAGGTAAGATCAGGAATCTGCCTGCATTTCTGCTCGCGACATGGGGTGTAACTTGAGTAGGCAACCGTATGATATTCCGAGCCTAAAATCGGGGCCAGAATTGTAAAACTTGTATGAGAATCCCTAAGATGTGCTCATTCTTCCAGACATCTTCGACCGAACGGCCTCATCCGTAAATCTTCAATGCTGCTCCAAATCATCCAAAGCTTCAGGACCCCTTTAGGGTTTAGAGGTCCAAAAGGCTAGGCCTGGACCTTTGACAGGCGTGCAAGCTAGATGGAACTAGCAACTGAACCCTACTTGAAAGTTCATGAGATGCAGAAACTACATACAACTGGGCATATAAGACTACTTATTATTCCCCTTACAGGACTCATGCAGGTTGCCATAAAAAAAAGTGAGCTTCTCGCACAGTTCTAAGTGGTTCCTACGTCCCATGAAGCTCCAAGTGACCCCCAAGACCTGCAAAGGAAGCCCTGAACCGCCTGCCTCATACCAAGCAGCCAACTTGGGCCAACGCGTCCTTTCGACAAGCTACACGTCTGTACTCGGAAATGTGCGGGCAAAAAGCTCTGCAGGGTTGGAGGGGTAGTACGAGCTTCTAAGAAGTGTAGACTATTTCGGGGGGCATATCTATATGTAGGGTGGTGAGCACTGCGGTCTCCTTAGACCTATAATAAGAATAGTATTCTCCTTTGACCTAGATTAAAAATAGTCTATTTAATACTTCCTGAAAGCTGTACTATAACAAAAAATAAACATAATTCCAAAGGAGACTAGAGAATAGAAAGGGACATGTCGCTTCTCAACTCCTATGTCATCCCTACGAGGGGCCCGTACACTCCCTAAACCCTAAACCCTAAATCCTAAACCCTAAACCTAAACCCTAAACCCTAAATCCCTTTACAGCCGCTTTAACATCCCTGGAGCACTTCTGGGCTCACCTACGTTGAGCAGGGCTTAGGGGTTAGGGTTTAGTCTTGTTAGTAAGGCGTTTAGGGTTAAGGGGTTTAGGATTAGGGGTTTGGGTTGAGTTTCATTAGCAAGGCGTTTAGGGTTAAGGGGTTTAGGATTTAGGGTCGGGAATTCTGAGACGAGCAGAGTTCAGAGCCTCTCAAGATGTTGGCTTCGGGGTTCAGGGTTTATGTGTAAGGTTTAGGGTTAGGGTCTAGGGTTTAGGGTTTAAGATTTGGGGTTTGAAATTTAGGGATTAGGGTTTGAGGTTTAGGCTAAGGTTTAGGCTTTTAGGTTTTGGGTTATGGTGTAAGGTGGATTTTTTAAGCTTTTGAAATGTCCAAACATCATGAGACGTTTTCCCGAAGGATTGCTTACCCTTGCATACACAAACAACAAAGTTTCGAAACAAATCAAAAACTTGTCTGCCCTAAACCCTATATGGCCCCAGTTGACCCCTATGTGGACCCTATATATAGCCCAAACATGAATTCTTGAAAAACGGTGAAAGCCTGTGTGGCTTGGAAGGATATGCCCTTCCCTACAAGGACTGCTTGAAGGCACGGAGTATTTGTAACCCAAATCCAGGTTCCCCACAGATCAGTAATCTCTTTATAAGAAGGGCATCTTTTTTTCTAGTGTTAGGTTCAAGAAGGAGACCTCAAAATAACAAGGGAAAAAGTGTGCTACTGGGGTACCTAGAATTGCAACTAGTACTAACCTATGTGCAACCATACTAGAGACGTTAGCAGGCTGAACATGCGTGCACAAAAAGTACAGTTATAATTCGGTGTTCCTTGCCCTAAGCCCTATACAACTCCGCATAACCCCTATGTAAGCCCTATACCCCTAAACCCTAAACCACCTTAAACGGCCTGTAATCATAATTGGCGTATAATTGCCCTGAACCTTCAAGTGCTCATTAAGGCAAAGCATCCCGGAGATGATTTGTAGGACTTCTAGACCCTAAAACCTAAGTCCTATGCTTTTAGGGTTTATTGTTTAGGGTCCTAAATCCTAAGTCCAAAGCCCTAAACTAAACCCTAAACCCCTAAATCCTAAGCCTAAACCTTAAACCTTTATCCTAACCCCCACAACCCTAAACCCTAAACCCTCAACCCTAAACCCTAAGCCCTCAACCCTAAATCCCAAACCCCAAATCCGCCTGTCGTAGGGCCGCAGCCCACGATGTAAACACGGAAGCTGCGCAGCGTAGCGCTCCTCCGGCATTTTTCCCAAAAGTTATAGTCCCCCTTAAGTAGATAGAATATTAGGGCTATTTTAGGGTTGTATTGGGGTTATATTGGGATAATGGAAAAGAAAATGGAAACTACTATTTAGGGTTTAGGGTTTATGAAATTAAAACGGCTGCAGGGGTTTAGGTTTTAGGGTTTAAGGGTTTAGGGTTCAGAGGGTTTAGGGTATAAGATTTAAGAGAAATGCAGACCTCGATCCATCGAACACGCAAATCCACCATTTTTTCAAGTTGAACTTCTTCACTGTTGCAAGCCCTTTCGGCCACTTCCGGCCTCTCGCCGCTTCCGAGTCGCCTCTCTCTACGAGCCTCCCGTTCTGCAAGCCTCTTATGTGACGCATTACTCGTGCACGCAGGGGTTCGTCTGCATGATAACTCCAGCGCCTGGACTTCCAGTTCCTGGCCAAGCAAGCTTCAAACTACCAGAACTTCACGTCACTAGACAGGGTTGTAGCCCCTGAAACCCAGTAGGCATTGACCCTGTCAGTTGAGCCACTATAAGGGAGACTGTCTACCCCACACCCCAGAAGTGCTGAAGGCTCGTCTTAATTTACACGGAGGGTTCTCTGGGGCACGCCAGCTCCAAGCTAGAAATCCTACTGCAGGATACCTACCAACCAGCAACCTCCGACCCCAACAGGCAAAATCCTTTATGCTTACCTGGACCCCAAGAGTATGTAAAGTAATGGCCTTTATGGCTTTTTTTTTTATGTGTTTAGGGCTGTTATTTTACGTAATTTTGAAGTCCAGGTATGGCTTTCAGGCAACCTTTAAGCAAACAATCCTAACACCTAGACCCTGAATTCTGGAACTGCCCAGGCTCAACAAGCCAGAGCCGCAGTCTTGCATTCTAACCCTGAGTCTTTGCTCTAGGAGCATTTAGTGCAGAAATAGAGGCATGAGATTGTGCTACCGCTTTCTATGGAATATGACCAGTGCTGTTAGCAAAACTACTCAGACCCTTGGTGCTAACAACCAAGGCCTCTCTAACCCTCAAGATTGGTTCCACGCCTCCTGGCTCCTGAGCCACACGGTTTAGGGTTTAGGGTTCCGGACCCACACCATCAAATCTGTAGCTCGAACCCTAAACCCTAAACGCCAAAGCTTGAATCCCACACTTCCAGAGAAAGAGCCCAACACCTTGAAACCGACATTTAAACCTAATGTAGAAGTCGGCGGACGAGGCAACATAGGGTTTAGGGGCTTAGGGTTTAGGAGTCTGGCGGTTTAGGGCTTTGGGTTTAGAGGTTTGGGGTTTGGGGTTTAAGGTTTCTCCCTTTAGACAGCAGGTTCTACTTCTCCAAAATCTAGCCAACATTTTTGAAGTTCCTGCATTCCACTCCACACCTTCAACCCTAAATCCTATACGCTGACATAGAAGCCTACATAATCACAGCAATTTCCCTGTTGTCTTTCTATAGCTGTGGTATAATCTACTCGAAAGCTAATTGTAATATGCCCTACATTTTAGGGTTAGGCCTGTACCCGGCGCAGCCTAGAGCAACCCGTCAGGACGCACTAACTAAGAACACAAGTAAAGGCACTGAAGCATTAAGCACAACGCGTTTTGCATTATAGGGGCAGTGGGTACAGTATTCCAGATACACCCCGAACCCTACACCTCAAATCCCAAGCCCGGAACTCTCCCTGACAGAAGTAGAATGGGCTTTTGGGGTACACGCTAGCATAACCATAAAACTAGGTTCCCCAGTAACCCCTAAACAAAACTGTGCCCTTTTCCTAATTTTCAGTTGTAAAACGGAGACCCCCAAAATCAAAAGGGAAAAAGGGTACTACTGGCGTACCTAGAACAAGAATATAGGAGGAATAACTTAGAATATAAGGACCCTAGAAGGTATTTTCCATTATATTCCTACTGTATTCTTGGGGTTCCCTGTTCGGGGGTTCCCAGTAAAGTCTCTTTATCTAAGCCCTAAACCTTGCAAAAAGCTGTAAGCTCCAGAAAGGGCGCCCAGGCGCAATCCGCAGCGGAGATCTGTCGCAAGGGGCTTAGGGTTTAGGGTTTAGGGTTTAGGGCTTAGGGTTTAGGGTTTAGGGTTTAGGGTTTAGGGCTTAGGGTTTAGGGTTTAGGGTATTCCACAAAATCAGCATGGGTTCTGGCTCTACAACCCTGATATTTGGGACTTGAAGCCTTGGGGGTCAGGGTTCATTCAAGGATTAAAGCTTTGGGGTTTAAGAGAAATAGCATGTACGGCCTTGGGGTTCTTAGGGTCTAGTCTCTGAAGTGTTAGGCATTTAGCAACTCCAAAGCCAAAAGCCACCCTAAACCTTAAGATAGAATATGGGGTATATGGGGATCTTACTATAATATTCACAAAACCATCTTCTATCTACTTAAGGGGGACTATAAACCTTAATCCCTAAAATGGACCCTCGCACGCTTGAAGCACGCATTTAAACTTGGAGTCTTTTATACATTAAGATGAAGCCTCGCTTGCAAGTACGGGGCGACTGATTTGCCGAATACATGTCCCCCCAGACCCCAAGAAGCGCATATTCCCATCACCCCTCCCCACTCTTCTCTCCCCCAGCCCACATTTCAGCCCTTAACCATTTAACCTAAACCACCCTAATCTTCGAACTCTATCTAGACCCTCCAATGTAATACATGTTTATTAGTCCTAGTAAGAGTCCTAACCAAACCCCAAAAGGAGCTACATTGGAGGATCCAGGTAAACCCTAAATCCTGAAGTCTGTCAACCCCAAATCCTGAACCCAGTAACCCACCCTATACTCCCAGTTTCCATTTCATTTTCCATTTTCTTTTCCATTTGATTCTCCATTCTAGTATCTCAACCCCAAATCCTGAAACCCCCATGAGGCCGGCGCACCTTCTCCCCACGGAAGAAAGGTCCGGGATGGCGATTGAGGAGGCTGTCCGTCTTGGTCAGCGTGGCCTGCTTGGGTATTCCACACGGACCAGAGTATCAGACTTAAAGTTTCAGGATTAGGTTTTTAGGGTTTAGGTTTTTAGGGTTCAGGCTTTCAGGGTTTAGGGTTCAGGGTTTAGGGTCTTTTAGTGCCAGCAGACTTAAGGGTTAGGATTGGGTGGTGGATACTTTCGGCGATCTTGGCTTCGGGCTTCTTACTTAGATTCAGATGGGATCTACAACGAACTTTGGCAATGTATATGCATAGTGTAGGTGACAGCTGAAAAGAAGGTCTGAACAAGAAGTGTCAATAGAACATCATCAACAACCCACGCGTCCCTAATGGTCGAACTCCGCAAGGGTCATCTACGTCCCCTAGGATAAATCCTAAACCCTAAATCCCTACACCCTAGACTCCTGATTTATCGGCAACGTAACCATACTTATCCCTATGATAAACCAACTTATAACTAGGGGCGCCCAGCCTTGCCTTGGGCACATAAGACCCCAAACCCCAAACCCCGAACTACCCAAAACCGCCTTGTGCTGCGCACTTAAGAGCTTTAGACTGGGGCGTCAGAGCGTTAAACTCGGGATTTCGGGCTTGGAGTCCTTTTAAGGTTTACCTAAACCTCCAAAGTGTGTAGAACAAATACATGTTCGGTCATTTTTTGGAATTGTGAACCGTTATCTTTCGTACATTTGGGGTTAAGGTAGGGTTTCGGATTTAGGGTTTGGGCCTTCTTGTATTTTTCCTGGATGGGTATGGCTAAATAAACCCAGGAGATGGTAATTCTGGGACTTCTATGCACAGTTCTGTAGCAAACCCTAAGCCCTAAACCCAGTTCTTGTAGGGCTCAGGGTCTTGAATTGGGGTTTGGAGTTTAGGATCTCCTGCCTTAGGGGGGTAAGAAGGGTGCAGGGTTTAGGGACAAAAGCTTCGTAGTTTCAAAGGTTTGTTTTGTCTGTAACGGTTTCTATCTACAAACAAAACAGGTAGGCGTCCCAACTCGCAGGAGTTATATCCATAGTCAGCCTGAATACAACCCCAGTATGTAAAGTAATGGCCTTATGGCTATTTCTTATGGGTTTAGGGCTATTATTTTACATACTTTTTGGGGGTCCAAGTAGAGGTGCCTCTGGGGACTCTCGGTAAACCCTTCCCCGAGGAGCTCCTCGAACTCGGAACGGAAAATGGGGCCGTTCCAACTGAACAGGAACGCGGCGCGGGAAGATGGCCTCAGGCTTGACATTGTAGGGGTGCGGGGCTTTGGAGGGTTTAGGGTCCAGGGTTAAGGGTTTAGGGTGTCGGGTTTTGGGGTTGAGGGTCTAAGGGTCTAAGGTTTAGGATGTAGGTTTTGGGCTTACTTGGAGGTTCATGGAACTTAGTAACTGCTTACAACTGGGCTAGGAACTCCACTTACAACTCCCATGACTGGACTTGCGTTTTTAAACACTATTTATGACCTTCTGAACTTGGCAATTTCTTAGGTTTCGGGTGTAGGGGTTTCGGGTGTAGGGCGTCAGGTTTCAGGGTTTAGGGTGTAGGGGTTTTCGTTTTCATAGGTCCAGGGTTTAGGAGTTTAGAGGTTGAGGGTCTAGGGGGTTCGGGCTTAAGGGTAAAATTTGGGAGTTTCGTGCTGCTTAAGTTCTACGACTGTAAACCCTAAACTCTCTGGACGGTTGTCAGAAGCAAGGAGGCCTTCCCTGCAGCCCGCATGATACTACTGACTCAACAGTGGTGGATGATTTTGACAAGACTGCTGTGAATCTCATATGAGATATAATCTAAACTCCTGGTATCCCCCTTAATATCTCCTATGATAGTCCACTATATAATCCCCTTTAAGGAGTTTAGACTATATAGCTCATATGAGAACTTCCACAAATTAGGGGTCCGCTTCCAGACCTCCACACCTACAACTATTGCACTCTCTGCTGAGCGGGCTTGCAAAAAACAGAACCCAAAACACTATGCACCCTGTGCATATACCCGCAGAACCCTGCAAACCCTCTTGAAAACAAAGCCTCGAACACCTATACACTAAATTCTATTCCCTGAACGTCAGACCATCTCAGACCCTATATGTTTACATGTATACAATATACAACTCTAGGTTATTTTTCCCTAGGTTCATCTTTGCAGACCCCTACAATTGGGGATAAAAAGGGATTAGGAAGGGGTTCTGGAGGTAGGCTTGCCAGTCAGGCCACCCAAACTGCTACATTCGAAGGCCTAGGCACCCTCAACCACAAACTCCACACCCTAAGCCCTAAATCCAAAAATTTACCCCTAAACCCAAAATCCTGAACCTGAGCCCGGAACCTTAACTACCAGCCTTAAGCACCAAACTCTAGACCCTAAATCCTTAACACCTATGCCAGAATCCTCAACCCAGGCCATAAACTTAAAACTCTAGATCAGAAATAATACGGGCCATAGTCTAAACTCCTAGCATCCCCCGCAATAACCCCTATAGTAGTCCCGAAATCATCCCTTATATAAACCCCTTTAAGGAGTGTAGACTATGGCTCACATGTAATCCATACATGAACCCTACTATGTACTATTGCCCTTTGTGCGGCCTCCAGAAGCCCTAGACCTCGAAAGGCCCCAACCCAACACCCGCGACCGAAGTCGAAACCCTGCACCTCGAAGCCCAAGCTCGAAACTCTAAACCCTGAAAGCCTGAGACCCTAAATCATCTCTGAATCCTAAATGTTGCAAACTTTAGTTCGCTCTAAAACCTGAACCCTGAGCCCCAAAACTCAAAATTCTTGAGCGCCAAATCCTATAAACTCTAATCACTCTAAGGCCTGAACCCCGAGGCCCTGAACCTAGCCTTGTCTGCTTTGGAAAAGTTGGCTTGAAAGCGCCCACGAGCTCGGTCACCTCCTTTGAAAAACACAGGTTTTAGGGTTGAGGTTTGCGCTTGGTGTTTAGGTCTGGGGGCGTTTGGATTCATGGAGTTTTCAGTTGAGGCCTTAGGGTTTCCTAAGGTGTGGCAGCTCCCCCCCACAGACTCCAAAGATCAACCTGACATATACTGAAGCTCCAAAGACCCTAGATTAGATTCATCTAGGAAAGCACTTGGATTTCGAAGTCTATACCGTATAGAATGCTCTCAGGACCCGAGTACCCCC
The DNA here is from genome assembly GCA_905231905.1 of Symbiodinium pilosum. Taxonomy (NCBI): domain Eukaryota; class Dinophyceae; order Suessiales; family Symbiodiniaceae; genus Symbiodinium; species Symbiodinium pilosum. Next base: position 3,273 of record CAJNIZ010004646.1, on the reverse strand, counting down.
AAGAAAGTTGAATGTGTAACTTGGAGGCCGAAACCCTGTACTTAGGCACTTGGACCCCCAAACCCCAAATCCTACACCCTAAGCCCAAACTCCTAAGCCCTAAACCCTAAATCCTTAACCCCAAATCCTAAAACCTAAGCCCGATACCCGAATTCCTAAACCCTTAATCCTATAAACCTAAAAGCCCCCCCAAACCCTTTGGACCTATGGTGCAGGGTTTCAAGGCGACAAGGCCTGCTCGAGGGACTTCAGGGCTTGGGATTCAGGGATGGAACGTTTGCCCTAAGGCTCTAAGGACTCATAATAAATGGCTTTTGGGCCCAAAGACCATACTATACTTGCCTTTTGGGCTATTTTGAGCCTTAGGGTTGGAGTTCCATGCGAAGGGTTTGAGCTTTAGGGATTTCAAGCTGTCGACCCTAAACCCCTAAACCCTACACTCTACACCCCTAAATCCAGAGTTTGGACTTGCAGGGCTTTGCGGACTTCGGGCTTGAACCCTTGAGCCACCATAAAAAGAGAGGAGAGATGCTGAAATTCTGGGACGCGGTTTACGGTTTAGGGTTTAGAATTTTGCGGGTGTGGTTTTTTGGTTGGGATACACAAGGCGCTGTGCATTATGCCTTAGAGAAGGGGTTGGGTGCTTTGGAGCCGGGATTTCCTGCAGGCGTGGCCTGCCTTATACCCTAATCCCTGAGCCCTACAGCCTAAACAGTAGTTCCCATTTTTTCCATTATCCCCATATAACCCCCATATAACCCCTATATAACCCAAAGCCTAAGCCCTAAACCTTCGGGAGGTCTGGCTTCATGCTTGCTCTTTCGTTTATATCTGCGCGAGGCCCGAAACCTCTCAGAGGGTCCATCCACCCAATGATTAGGCCCCTTTAAGGGGGATATAGGGGTATATAGGGACATATAGGATTTAGGGTTTAGGGTCCATGTACCCAATGCGAGAAATTTTCAAGCAGCGCGCACCCGCGTTGCCCGCTTGAGGTTCCTGCTCCCGTTCAGGGTTTAGGGTTTCCGTTCCCGGAACAACCCCCAAACAAACAGCGAACACCTTTTTGCACCCGCTCAACCACAACAGGGGTGTCTGCAGGAATGCTTTTAGGGTTCCAGGTCCAATCCTGAACCCTGGGCTAATTCAACTCTAGGTCCCGAAGCCCCGGACCTTAAGTGTCAAACCCCTAAACCCTAAAGGACCAAAGTCTAAAGTCTAAACCCTAAACTCCAAATCCTAGAAACCTAGACACTCGCAAGTGTTGGGGAGCGTAAAACTCGTTGCAAGCTTACGGCCTTGTCCGGCCAAAGAGGCTCAGTCTCGGGGTACTCCGAGTCCTGTTTAGGGCGTGGGGGTTTTGGGTTTAGAGTCTAGGGATTTAGGGCTTGGCGGTCTAGGGTTTAGGGCTTAGGGTTTAGAGGTCAGGGGTTTAGGGTTTAAGGGCTTAGGATTCAGGATTTAGGCCTTAAGGTTTAGGGGTCTAGGGTTTTGGGGTCCAGGGTTTACTGGTCTAGGGTTTAGAAGAGTGGTCATTTCCCGATCGTTGAATAAAATAAGTATAGGTTTTCCTTTTGCAAGACAGTACCCAGAAGGATGAATGAAGACTTCATTAACTTCATGACACACACACACATAACCCTTACCCAACCCCAGTTTCCATTCCATTTCCCAAACCCTGAGCCCTAAACAGCACAGCCCTTGTTCTCACCACCCAACTCAATCCTAAACTCTAAACCCATAATCCTGTACCCTAAACCCTAAACCCATAATCCTGTACCCTAAACCCTTAACCCATAAATCCTGACCCTGAACCCTAAATCCTGAACCCTAAACCCTAAACTCTCTAAACCCTCAGCCCTAAACCAAGCTCAAAAGCCCAGTCCAGGGCTTTGATGATGTCTAGCGACCTCAGGCCGTCCACCACAGGTAACATGGTTTGGGGTTTAGGATTTCGGTTTTGGGGGGCTTAGGGTTTAGGGTTTATAAAGAGTGTAGGATTCAGGGTTTAGGATTGAGGGCTCAGGGCTGAAGATTTCGGACTTAAGGCTTGGGTGTAGAGGAGCTATTGGGATAATGGAAAAGAACATGGAAATTACTACATGATACTGGCGTACATTGGGGATATCTTAAGGAATAATGGTTTGAAGGGTGGCCTAGGGTTTAGAATTTGGGGCTTGCAAGCTGCTTCGCAGCTGAAGTCAAGCTTTCGAGGATCCAAAGCGTTCCAGGCAACAACCCCAAACCCTATAGTCCCCCTTAAGTAGATGGAATATGGGGTATATGGGGATCTTATTAGACTGTACCTAAAGCCAAATTCTATCTGCTTAAGGGGGACTACAAACCGTTCATTACCTGGACCTCAAAAGCGGGTTAAGCAATGGCCCTAAACCCTAAACCCTAACCTTCAAAAATGGTCCAATCGGATGATTCTTCTTGGGCATACGTCTGGACTTCAGGTAAACTCTGCCCCAGCGGTTTAGGGGGTTTTGGGCACCTTCCTCTGGAACCCCCGAGATATGAAGGGGTTTCCAGAAGGAGTGACGCGGGTCCGTTTTGGGATGGAGGAGGGGTTTAGGGAGAAGGGTTCAGAGTTTAGTAGGGTGTTGGGCTTGGGAGGAGCTTTCATTCGGCGGCTGGGTCTGATGCGGAAGCTCTGTCTAAGCCCGCTCGATGTAAAGCGCATGCCCTCAACAGAAGCACATTAAACAGAGGGCCTTCCATCTGGCTACTCTATTTTGCCTTCAATACATCAAATTCAGCTAACTTGGGAGTTGGCGAGTACTGCCGTGAAGTTGGATAAGCCCTAAGCCTAAACCTGAAACACTCTCTGTTTTGGTAGTCATCCATACAAACCAAATTTTCGGCCCGGCTTCTATCCTGGGCCTGGAAATCTTGAAGCAGCCCCTTGCGGCACGGAGCGGGAGCCGGAACTGGGCGCGACAGTTCCCCAAAGTGTCCATCGACCTAATGTTCATATATAGTTCCCTAAGAATTATACTACGAGTACCATTAAAACAAATCACAAGCCCCCTAAACCCGTGCCCTGGACCCAAGCTAGACCCTAATTCCCGAAGCTGTTTTTCTGGAATCGTGGAGGTCTGCTTCGTGAGGCTCTTGGGGAGGTTTAGGCTTTAGAGTTTCGAGTTTAGGGGTTAGGGCTTGCGATTTAGGGTGTGGGGTTTGGGGTTCAGGGTGCGGGTCTTGGCCTTACCTCTAAGGGATTTGGAACCCCAGTAGAAATTATGATTTCAGCTAAATATTAGGATTCTA
>CAJNIZ010004645.1:0-21045 GCA_905231905.1 Symbiodinium pilosum | reverse complement strand
AAGAAGCTTAAGCCGAAGCGCCTAATAGTTAGGGCTTAGGGCAAAGGATTTAAGCTTAGGATATAGTATTTACAATTCAAGGTTCTTGGGCTAGAGCATAGGGCTAGGGGCGCTTGGGGCCCTAGATTGTAGGAATAGTAGAAAGCCAAATGGCAAAGACAATGGAAAATGAAATGCGAACGGAGTTAAATAGGGGCTTATAAGGATTGCAATGTAGGCGCCTACATGATTGGAGTAAGCTTTCTGGGTGTACTACATTACAAACATATAAGGGCTTAAAGGGTCCTTCAAGAAATGAACTCCAGCATCTGACATGAGGCTTCTTGTTGGGCTGTTGGGTTCATGTTTTGGAGTCTAGAGCGTACGGCTTAGGGTGCAGGGCTTTGGGCTGAAGAGTTTTGGGCTTGAGGTTCAGAGCTTGGAGTACACGAGATCGGGCTTCGGTTAACAGATATCCTTCCATGCTTAAACCCTATACTCTAGACCCCAAACAAGTCTGTAGGAAGTCTTGAACCGCCTGGAGGCATGGGACGAAGCCTTGAGGCTATACCTATCTGTTTCCTTACCTGGATAGCATCTGAATCTCAATTGCATATGGCGTTAACATACTACACTGACCCAGCTACACGCACTCAACCACCAGGAGACTCCAGCGCGTGATTGGCATGTTGAATTCACAGATTTGTACCGTTGCGGCTGGAGCGGTCCACACAGGCAAACTCGTACAGGGGTCTGAAAGTCGCAGCATCATATTGAACGCTAAACCCTAGACCTGAAACCCGAAGCAATACTTCTACTGAGAATCTAGGGCTATAGTGTCGGAGCGCATTTCTTCAAGCTTCTACATTGTGTGTGGCGGTGTTATCTAGTGAACTTCGCGTCATAGAGCCAATGGTGTAGGCTCTAGGGAGTAATCGGCGACTTTCAAATCGTCCCAGCTTTGTTTTGGGTTTAGTTCGAGTTTAAGGTTGCGTTTAGATCTTAGTTTGTCTTTGCTGGTTAACCCTGCCATAAGCAATCCAAGAAGCTCTGTTACTATCACTTCGGAACCCTTCGTCGGATGCAGGAGATCCTGCAACACTTAGTATACCGAAAGTACTCTGATTGTATACCATGAGCAGGACTATATTACCCTGAACCCTGTGACTATATAGCGTGGTGCAAGAATTCCTCCACACAGGTTGCCATCAACGTCCCTTTTGCTGTTTTGTTTTCTCAAGCTTATGGTTGTCAGCAAGGGTACAGGTGGCTCACACAGGCTAGGTGTCACTAGGTCTATGACTAGTACAAATCGCAATGCGACTAGTAAGACTACGACTTATATTAACGCAAGGTAATGGGAGTAACGATAATTGAGCTACTAGCAACAATCATCATGATGATAATGACAATATCTATCACTAATAACATTAGAAACGTTTAATCATAATGGCGAAGATAATAGAATATTGATAATCATGATGACAATAATAATAACAGCAATAACGAATTGTTGGCAATAATCCGAATGACTAATAAGCATGCTGGTAAGCTGGAATACTAAATAATCACAAGAGTAATGATAACAGTAAAGAAGTTGGCTATTGCAGGCTATCGGGAATTGAGATCTAGAGGCTCTTCTTGTACCCTGTACCCTGCCACCATGCGTTTTACGGGCTAAGAGTTTAGGGTTAGTCCCTGCGGCCTACTCCCTGGCTTGAAAAACTCGACAAATCCTGCACCTTGAATCCCAAGCCCCTCTGTTCTCGCCTGGGCAAACATTCTAAAGCAAACATACAAGGATTTCAAGGGGACGAGGTTGATAGTCAATTGGGAGTTTCCCGAAATTAGGGGTACCTTTTTGGGTGTCTCTATGATGAGAATCAATATTTTGGGGTCTACATTGGTGTCCCCCTGTTTCTCGAAACTGCCAATTTGCCTTCCACCCCAAATGCTAAACCCTAAATCCTAAACTGCGCGAATTTTTCCAGCTGGAATCTGAGCCCCCCACCCCTGCGCACGCTGACTTCAGTTGGTGGTTTCCGGCAATCAGGAATTCCAAAGTTCGGGGTATCTTTAAAAATGAAATCAGGGGTGTAGGGTTTAGGGGTTTAGGGTCTGGGATTCCCCAAAATTAGGTGTACATGTCTGGTGGTTTCCATAAGAAGGATTACAGTATTTGGGGGTTCCACATTGAGTCACCGCATCTTTAAAACTAACGATTGCACCAAAGCACTTGGCTTGCCGGAGCCTGGCCACGAATGTCCCACCTAAACTCCGAGCTCAGAATTCCGAAGCCATGATAAGAGTGTAGGATAAACCTAAACCGCATATAGCCCATGATGCCCCATTCAGTTCAGTCCCTCGAGAGTTTTGGGCACCTGCTCGCAGCTAAATGGCTTGTGAGGAATCTGGCTACGGGTCGAGGTTTGAGATTATGCTCTGAACCCTTAACCCTATAGTTTAACGAGTTTAAGGTTGTAGAAGTTTCGGGCTTTAGGGCTTAAAACTAGGTCTTGGGGTAGGGTTACCGTAGCTGGAAGAGGGAAACTGTGTAAGGAGAGAACACTGATGAATTTCTGAGCCGTCTACACTTTACTTACTTTCGAACCAATCCGACAAGCTTCCTGTTCATGAAAAGCCAAGCCCTGAACCCTAAACCTTAAACCCCACACTCTACAATATAAACCCGCAGTCCTAAACCCATAAACCCCGAACCTTACACCTCATACCGCCTAAGCCCTAAGCCTTCTACCCAAAACCCTAAAACTGAAGGTCAGCATGCAGGGAGATTCGCTTGTCCCACGCCGGGCGGACAAGCGGTCATGGAGCTTGCAGCTTGCAGTTTGCTAAGGGCCCTCTTCAGCTGGCGGATGTTGGAGGCCAGGTTCCAAGACATGTAGGATTTAGCACATTCAGCGCCTATGCAAGAAGAACAGATGCTCAAACGTTGGCATCACAAGGGTGTGGGAAAGCCGCGTCCCTCAAGGCACGAATGTAGCAATGACCACTTCATGGGGTAACTTTCAGGACCTTACATAAGGCTTATGTAAGGCTCTTATGTGGGCTTAGGATGTATATAAGAACTATGTAAGGCTTAGAAACTACCCACCAGAAATTTCCTTAGACTTCAGCTGTGTAGTCTTGTGAGGGTTGGTCTGACCTGTCGTTCCCCTTCAGGTCATGCCCACATCGACAGTTGACATGTAGGCAAAGGCCCTGGGATCATTCCGATGCAATCCATGTTTGAACGTGTATACTACCCTAAACCCGAAATCCCAAACCCTAAATCCTAAACGCAAAACCTACACCCGGCATACTACAAAATATACTCCCTCTAAAAACCCACCCTAGAATGCCCTTGATTCAGGTGGGGGGCCTGCGCTTATGACTTCCCACTGACGCACCCTAATTGCATATCAATGAGATCTATATATATATATATAGGGGTTAGGGTTGAGGGTTGGTGGCGTATATAGATTGACCCATGTTTCTCAGAAAGCCTGGCCGGAACCAAATTATGAAAACTGACCCCAGGCCCTAAAGACTAAACTCTACATGCCGAACCCTAAACCCTAAGCACCAAGCCCTCAAGACTAAACACTAAATCCCAAACCTTAAGCCCCGAAATCCCAAACCCTAAACCCCAGCTGAAGTTGGCCCAGAAATTAGATCGGCTTTGCAAGCCTGTTGCAGGCCTTTTTTTGGATTCTCAGGAAAGCTTAGGATCAGACCGGATGTGCGCTTTCACCAAAGAGCTTAGAAGGTCAGGCTATAGAACCTAGAGGTTTAGGAAGCTTAGTGAGTTTAGGGAGTTTAGGGTTCCGGGTTGAGGGAGTTTAGGGTTTAGGGTTTGCAGTCTGGGGTTTAGGGTTTGAAGGGCTTAGTGGGCTTTGGGTTTTACCATTCCCCCGCCCTGCCTATGGAACTCATGTAGCCTGCTGCTCAACGGAAACACGGATGATCTTGCGAAAGTTAGGCCAGCTAGGCGTCGGCTGAGGTCCCCTTAGAAACGCCGAAAACACCCGAGCTGCCACCAACACAGGCCAAACCGTAAGATGAACACAAAAGACTGGGTTGCTGTTAAGGAACTTACATGAAGTTGCAAAAATAAGGAAACCTGCTATCTACTCTATATACCCTTAAAAGCAACCCGGAAGATTACATGCCGCATCCCGAGACACCTACACAATGCGCAATGCAATCACACAAACACACCTACAGTCGTACCTTTTGATACTGGCCCATGAGACCTGAACTCTGCCATTTTCTTTCCACAAGTTATATGGGAACTATACACTGCAATCTCCTGCATAGCCTGAATGTGAGTCTGATGTGTTGTCGTTTTGGGGTGGGGCCTGCTTAGGATCCGAATGTTCACGCAGTTTAGGGTTTGGAGTTATCCCGGGTTTGAGTGTGGTCATATGAACTATAGTCAAGGCGAGGCACCAATGGCCGTGAGAATTTTGACAGAGCCCCTACCCTGAATACTAAACCCTAAGCCCTACATGATACTCTTACATCTCCTTGCAGAAATTCAGGGGGTGTCTCCGTAGAGTGAAAGCTACGCTTTGATACGGAACAGTGCGGTTTAGAGTTTAGGGCCTGAAGAGCGCTCTCAAATAGTGACACTTGCGTCAAGACCTAACACACGATTTAGTGTGCGGGGTTTGGGTTTTGAACTGCATCATGCAAAGTAAAACGTTCAAAGATCCCTGATTGAGTCACATGAAGCATGCCTCGAAATATCGCCTATCTGCGGGAAATTCGCTGGGGTCACCCTCATGATATACCAGGGTCCTAATCACAAGGACAAAGACCTCTAAACAAACACCAGAGACCGCTGAAATCCCACGGATTTCACATCCTATACAAAGGACACCCCGAAACCCCTAGAATCAATCCATGGATGACCTCGTGTGAACTCCGGGGTTCCTGTGTTAATCAAAAGAAACCTTGGTTTCGAGAGTCTATTGGAGTTATATTGAGGTTTTATAGGGGTTACACTGGGATAATGCAAAAATGGAAACTACTATAATGGGTTATTTGGGGTTGAGGGACCGCCCACTCAAAGGTCTGATCTGCCCTTCCCCTGATTCGTAAAGTCTGTCGCCAGCGGATGCGCAATACCCCTCTGCCAGGCTCCCGTCAAGGCTTTAGGGCTAGGCGTGTATTGCAGCGATTGCCTTCGAACTGTGGTGAAATGGTGGTAGCGGGCTTTGAAGCCGCGCAAAGGCTAGGAGTAGCATTTGAACTTCCAGAAGCAAATGCTGACGATGCTAATGATCACGACGATCATCGTAGCTCTGCAAACTTTCTGCTTCCCTAGCTGCCCCCCTCTATACAACCCGCGCCAGTTCCCTGCCGATTAGGCCTATTCAGGGTTGCTTCAGGTTAGCTAAGCGGGAACCTGGGGGAGGGGTTGTGTAGGGGCGGCAGTAGCTATCAGAACTCATGACACCCCTAAACCCTATATATATATATAACCCATTATAAAAGTCTCCATTATATTTTCCATTATCCCAATATAACCCCAATATATACCCAATGGACCCTCGAAACCAGGCTCCTACTCTTTCTAAGCTTGATTTAAGCTTCACGTCTTTGTACTTGAAAGTTCATGGGACTTAGTAGCTACTTCTAGTAAATTAGCCTGCCAAAAATTGGGGTATGCCATCTAGGGCCAGTTAGGGGGACTATAAGTAGGGTTCAAAGCCACAGTTACAACCCATTTATAAGTAGTTACTTCGTCCCATGAACCTCCAAGTGACAGGACGGGCCCAAGATTCACGCCTCGTGACAGAGGGTAAGACTTAGGGTAAGAGGCGCTGAGATTTCACGAGCATAGATAGACTGCTGGCCCTAATTTACTACTAAGCCTAGAAGACACTTTTCTGAAGCAGAGTTGAAGGGTCTTTCATGAAATCTGATCCTACTCACTCATGGGCCTACTGTCCTCTCTAGGATTTGGGGCTTAGGGTAAAGGATTTAGCGTTTAAGCTCTGAGCCTGTGTGTCATTCATCATTCCATCCTTTGGAGTGGGCCTCATCAGAAAATGAATATTACGAGCAGGGTTTAGGGGGTTAGGGTTTCACGTGCTACGGCCTTCGGATTCAAGCCTCACCATCATACACCTCAAACCCTTTACACGCAGCTTTCATCACCCTATGGAAAATCTACTCGGCCTTGAAGAGATCCTTGGCAGGGTCATTGAAAATCCAGGTGGCGGACGGCTTCCAGAATTCACAGTGTTCTGCCCGCTGAAAATGATTAATTACAGAATCTGGAGTCCCCTTCTTTCCCAGGCTCTATGCTTTCAATTTAAGGTTCAGGGTTTAGGGAGCTTGGCATGTCTTAGTTCTTCACAGTACCTGTCCCCAAAATGGCCACAACACTAAACCCTAAATCCTGTAAAACGTAAATCCATGTACAGAAATGCAATCCCAACGGCTTTACCAGGACCTGTAGAACAGCCCCCACGTGGCCAACGCCGACAAACCAAGTTTCGCATTGTCGGTCTACACTCATATCTTAAAACCTGGACTGCTTAGGAATAAGGGGCAAGTATAGCGCAACTATAACAGGGGCGTCATAAACCAGCTCATGTAGGGTTTAGTTTTCGGGAGGTAAGTATAACCAATCTACAACAGAAGGATGATAACTCAACTCATGTGGGGTTTGGGTTTTAGGTTTAAGGGGGGTAAGTATAACCCAACTGCAACAGGGTTTAGGGTTTGGATGTTGGGGCATGGTCCAGGTTCTATGCCAATTTTGATTGTTATGATACTACGGGGGTTACACTTGGTATCTCATTCGAGGTACAAGTAGCTAGCAACTGCAAGCTCTAAGCCTTAAACTTTCCCTGATCCTAATCTCCGGGAGGTTGGTACCCTTGGGTTTGGGCCCTAAAGAATGAAATATAGCCCTTCGTGAGGGTATTTTGGTCCCAAATCAGGGTTATAAGTCTTAAGGTTACAAACTTCGACGCTAAACCCTAAACCCCAAACCCTAAACTCTGAACCCAGACCCTAACCCCCAGATTACCCCTAGATGCACTAAACCCCAAACCCGAAACCCTGAACCATACAGGATGGGTCGTAAGCCCCTGGATCAAACTCGTACATATCGAAGCCTAAGCCTCAAAATCCTAACCCCTTATACCCCTAAAACCTTAAGCCTCTAAGCCCCTGAAGCCCAAACCAGTAAAGCCTCAAACCCCTAAAGCTAAAAGCCTCTTAACCTCAAACTTTAATCTTGGAAGACGGCCGTACCTGAACGCTCGGACACCGTTCTGTCAAACCATGACACGGATACGGTCCGTCTGCCTGAGGGGTTGAGCAGCTGGAGTTTAGGGCTTCCGAGGTTTGTCCGGGGTTTAGGGCTAATAGAAAAGAAAATGGAAACTACTGTAGTATACAGGGTTTTTATAGGGATAATGGAGAATAAAATGGAAACTATCTAGGGTTTAGGGTTCAGGAACTTAGGGGTTTAGTGGTTTAGCGGCTTGAGGGGGGTTTAGAGGCTTAGGGGCTGAAGGGTTTGGGGGTTTAAAAGGCTGGCGGGCTTTGCGTATTAAGGGTCGTGGGCCTCTCCATATTAGGCGGAGGGGATTAATTGGGCGGTTTGCGTCTTAGGGTGGTGGCGGACAGGCGTGCACATGCTCATAACGTTGTACTGTTCGGGGATTCAACGTTTCCTGTTCAGGGATTTAGGGGTTGAACACTAAACCCTAAGATGATTAGGGGTTTACTGCATAGGGTTCCGCGCTTTCGGGGTTTGGGGGTCAAGAATTGGGGCCGGTCTAGGGCTTAGGGAGCAACAGCAGCGCAGTAAGAATGGTCAGAATGAACATGACAATGGCATGAGAATGGGAAGAAGGATCGGAGCGCAGCAAGTATGCGAATGAACCTTGGAAAAGGTTAGATGGATGCTAGCTGCAGGACTTCCAGTACCTGAAGAGGAGCGGTAGGATTAGGATTTGGTGTTTAGAGATGTTTGATTAGTATGCTAAGCTATGCAGGAACCTTGAATATGTGTCGAGGTACTATTCAAAATGGTAATGCTTACCCCCGACTGTTGATTGGCAAAGTCCTAAATTGCCCTGGCCTCAGTACACTATGATACCATAATTCCTGGGGTTGGGGCAGACAGGATCATGCAGGATTTTGCCCGTCAACAATAAGCTCTGGCACAATTTAAGAAAAGTATGCCTAATTTTGGGAAACCTTGAGCCCAAAACCCCACCCCCTAAACCCTGATCCATAAACTCTAAACCCTAAACCTAAACCCTAAACCCAAAACTCCCTAAACCCTAAACCCCTAAACCCTATGTAACCCCCAAATAACCCCTATATGACCCCTATATGACCCCTATATAACCCTTGAAACCCTAAACCAAAGATGCAGCCGAAGGAGCGGAGTGAAGAATCCGCTTTCTGGGCACGTTGCCAGAAAGTGCTCCAAAAACTCGGGTCGATGACGGCCTCTACCGTGATTCAGGGGTGTATATTATGTATATACATATTTATATACTTATTATAGGGTTTAGGGAGTTTAGGGTTTAGGGAGTTTTGGGTTTTGGGTTTAAGGTTGGGGGTTCAGGGCTTGGGGTTTGGGGTTGTAGGTTAAGGGCTCCTTTTTTTCGTTTTTTTCCAAAATCATGACATAGAAGAGTAGAGTGTCAAAAGGAAAATGCAAGGGAAAGTGCTATGGAAACTGGATACAGGTGAGTTTGTTAGGAAATTGTATGTCGAGATCTACATAATTCAAATGAGGCTCGGGAAACTACTCTAAAGCTGTATGAGGACTATAACTATAACAGAATGATATTGGCAATTTTTCAAGCATATCCTGAACCCTAAACTGCTGAAGGGGCTCGAGGGATGAAGTTTCTTGCTCCTCGGCCTGCGAAGGCAGGGAGGCTGCGATTGCCTTCCTACTTAGGTCAAAGGATATAGCACTCCCCTTAATAACCCGTGTAAGACTCCCCTATAATACTCGCAAATCCCCTAAATAACCAGCCTTGCAGGAGCTTAGACTGCACTTCATGCACACCAAGCACCGCTAGGGACACACAGAAATCGTCAGCAATTTAGCGGGCCTCACTGAAGTCTCCCCTATCAGGCATCTAAGCTGTAGCCTATACTCGTAAGAGGGGGATTATATAGGGGGCCAACCATTACAGGGCCTTTTAAGGAGGATACTAGGACTCGAGCCAGAAAAGCCTGGAGCCATAAGCCCTTAATTTGCGATCTCCAGCACGGGCGCTGTTCTCCTGAAGTCCTTCCCGTAGGTTTAAAGCAGATCACCTACCCCATTTTCTCCAGGAAGGTAGGTTATGCCACATCAGTGCTATCAACAGTAAAGACAAATAGTAGCAGCTATTAGAAGTAACCATAGGAAACGCTAAAGCCCAAACAGGATAACTATAGGATCTTGCATGGGGTAGAGGGCTGGTTTTGAGAACTACCCACTTCTGGGAAGGATTTTATTGATGGATTTATGCTCTCAAAGAATTGACACCGAATATATACACTCACTCCCTATACGCAATACACTCACAAAAACATAAACATCCTACTTGTGTATCCCTACATGACCCTATTTTTATATGGGGATTAGAGAACACCCCCCCCCACTTCAACAATATTCTGATATGCAACGATCCCGAAGCCCTGGTCGTGCCATTGTCGTGGATTCCACTACACACCTGTAGTAGTCCCCAGGTCGTTTCGATTTCTTGTCCAGTCCTTAGACCCCCGGACCCTAAACCCAAGTTTCAATGTAGACCTTAAACCCCAAACAGTACACGCAAAACTCTTAACCCTGCACCCTGAGCACTTAAGCCAAATCTCTAAGCTTCATGCAACCGTATATAGTCCCAAAAAAGATATTCGCAAAAAAAACTCATATTCCCACACCCCCACACCTGGATCGCGGATTCCTCCACCCCAGGAGTCACAATAACTCCACCAGAGACGCTTGAAGGCCTTGAGCTCAATGGCTCAAATAGGGGGATATATACGGGCTAAGCTTATAACACTATCATTCTTATTAATAGTTCTATTATTATACTTTCTATTCCTATAAATATTGGTACTACTATTATTCTTGTTAGTATTATTACTATTGTAATAGGGTGGAGAGGAAAATGGAAGATACTATAGCATATCGGGGTACAGTAATATAGGGAATACTGGAAAAGAAAATGGAAACTACTATAGCGAATCAGCTAGGGTGGGGGTGTATGATTTAAGGCTCAAGGTGTAGGGCCAAGGGCTTAGGGTTTAGGGTAGACAAGGGAATTTTGGGTTATAGGAGATTAGATAGGGATTCTTGGATAGGAACTATTAGAGGGATCCACTCCCCACTCTCCCTTGGGCACCAGGGTTTAAGGTTTATAGGGTTCATGCAAGCAGTCTGCAGCCAATCCATGGTTTAGGGGTTTTAAGGAGGTTAGGGTTTGGGCTGACGGACCAGCAGATGGGGGAAGGCAGGATTGGAACGGGGAGCTTGGGTTTCTCATGATCAATCAATACCAGGGAGGTGTTGCGGTTTAGCGTCTAGGTTAGTGTCAAAGGCTTTGGGGTCTCAAGTCCAGGCATTGGCATTTTGGAGTTTTGGCGTCATGGCCCTTCAGCCTTTCGGCCGTAGGATCGAAGCATCAAGGCTTTGGGGGCGCAGGGTCTAGCTCTTCGGAGCCCAGACATCAAAATCCTAAACCCTACACCCTGAACCCTACAAGGTTCCTATATAACATCAATATAATCCCTATAGAACCCTAATAGAACCCTAATATGGTTCACTCCTTCTAGCAGAGCCGTGGCTATTGGCGAACACTTGTCACTTGTCAGCATGTAATTTGTTTGGGTGGGTTGCTGCCTTCCATGGACATAGATTTTGACACGCCTACATACCTCTACAGAATAATGAATAACCCTAGGTAACCCCTAGGCCTTATACCCTAAACCCTATAACCCCTTTAGAGGGACCGCCGCCAGTTTTGGAAATCTTCAAACCCAAAGTCTAAACTCTGAACACCTCACGGGTTGAGCTCCCCAACCCCTAGCCCTAAACACACAGTTTAGGTTTAGGGCTTAGGGGTGCTTCGGGTTTAGGGTTTAGGGTCTAGGATGTTGGGCTTAAGGTTCAGGGTGTAGGGTTTTGGGTTTACCGTTTGCCGTTCAAGTCTGCTGCATACACGAAAAATAGCATGTCATCTAAGCTTCCACGCTTCCACTGAGAAAGCACATCCAGAACCCTTACTTACGGCTACATGCCCATGAGTCAACGAAGCGTGTGTATGTGGGGGTGTCCAAAAAGCAGGCCCCCCTTGTTTGGAATCCTCTACAATAAGGACTAAGATGTATTGTGGTTCTCTGCAACCCCTACATGCTCAAGGCCCAACGGCCCAACCCTTAACCCTTAAAAGTCTTTCCCTTGACAATAACCTTTCGCGGCACAAGTTGCAGGCGATTCTCTCTGGCGGGACTTTACGACATCGACGAGCTCCTGTTTCTCAATATGCGGGGCCCTACAAAATACATAGAGATTACATAAGGGTTCTATACGGATTACATAGGGAGTGTCGAGGGATTATATAGAGACGCATAGGGATTGTCCCAGGGACGGTTTGGGGGTCAACTTCATGGCTTTTAAGCCCTGAACCCCAAACCCGAAACTCTAGACTTCAACTGTTTCTGGCCCCTAGATAATCCACATGTAATCCCCATATAATTTGTATGTAGTTCCGCTATCATTTCTACCTACTTCCCACCTCACACCCTAAACCCCTAAACCCTATACCCTAAACCCTAAATCCTGAACCCTAAACCCTAAATCCTGAACCCTGAAAACCCTACATCCTGCACCCTAAACCCTTCTAAGCCTTAAACCGTGTCTGTGGTCTTGTCAAAGGCATGACGTCCTGGTGCCACCAGATCTCCTCCTCGCGAACCCTCTGGCCAGTGAAAGGAGACCAGAGGACCTGGGGCAAGGTTTGGGGTTTAGGGGCGTGTGGGTTTAGGGTTTGGGGGTTTAGGCGTTTAGGGTTTGGGGTCTAGGGGTTTAGTGTCTAGGGCTTCAGGTCACAAATAGGCTTGGGGTTTATCATCAGCTACTGAAGTATACATTTGAGGATGTGCAAGCTGGTTGGGTTAGTAGTGGCCCTAGCGGTGGCGGTGATGGCGACTGTGACAGTGGCAGTGGTAGTGCTGTCAGCGCCGCTACAGCTACTGCGGCTACTGCTACTGCTGCTGAGCAGTGGTGTTGATTCTGGTCTTGGTCTGGGTGCTTTTTATGCAAGTGGTGCTGCTGATGCTACTGATGAGGACAGAAGCAAGAACAAGAAGAGTTCCAGCGGATGGTGGTTAGGAGAAGTTGCAAGAGCGACAGTCCAAGTACGAATCGTCTTGAGGCCTCCCAAGTCTGAATAACACCAGCAGGAAATCAACTTCATGCAGCTACGGGGATAACAAAATTACGCAACCAGCGTTCGAGGGTAGGCTGAGGGTTCCGTGTTGTCAAGTACGTATCCTACATCCTAGAAGCATCAACCAACAAGCTAAGGATAGCGGAAAGATGTGCTGGTATTTGAGTTCGGGCTTTAGGGAACCCGTACAACTCTTTGGCGACTCATTTTTCTGGCCGCGCATAGGCAGCAGCTTGTTTGGGTTGACAGGACGCTTAGATGAGCGGCTCGTCTGTTAGTTGAAGATAAGGTTCTGATTCGTGAACGCCGGGATGCTTTTGATACTAGTTTTCTCGCTTTGTCTTGGGAGCCCGCGTAATTCATCCATGACCGCGAGCATGGTGGTCTAAGATGCGGCTGACCAACTCTAAATCTTGCGGCGCTTTAATCAAAAGGCACCCGCAGCCCACGCTGTGGCCAAGTCAGGGCTTTAAATGATCAGGCTTACGCTTCATGGCACGGTTTAGGGTTTACGGGTCAGTGGGGGTTTTTGCATTCCCACCCTGTGTAGAATCTGATAGGCTACTGTTGATGGAGGGAACCCTTTACCACCCGACAGTAGATCAGGTAACAATCCAGGGCATTGCTGCCGTATAGCTACCTCAAGTGGCGCAAGATTTCAGCCATCAACCGTGTAAGAAACGTTTAACCCCTTCTCATCCCATCAACAATGAACATCCTGAATCTGATGGGCGAGTATGTGAGAGGTTGTCACCAGGTTGTCAATGGTATGGCCTTCTCGGGGGTACACGTATTATACTAGAAACCCAAAAAGGGACGAAACATTGGAGAAACCCGCCTTACCAAACCCAGCCCCAGAACCTGCAACCGTAAACCGCATGTATAACCCATCACTGGACCCAGCCCATGCCCGCCCTCCCTCCTGCCTGCGGCACAGAATTCGCTTCCTCGGCCGGTATCTTACTCGTGTTGGGGTTGATAATTAAGGAGGAGTGGGGTGTGCAGATAGGTAACCCTAAGCTGTAAACCCGAAGCAGACGGATTTTATCAATAGTCAAACTGTGCAGAAGTATGCAGGGAATATGGATGTAAGGTTGAAACCATCGGCCCCTAGCATGGACCTTTATCCTGTGATCCTTATTCACCTACTATATACCCTATATGTACCCTTAAGGTTCCCTAGAATGCCCCTACACGGCCTATGGGCCTGCATTTTTGTCCCCTACTTCAAATTTAGAAATGAGCAAAAGCTGCGGGAGCCTAAAAAGCTTGCGGCTCAAGACGTATCGTCGGGCGTTGAAGCTGAACTGAAGGATGCTTTTAAGATTATGGTTTAACGTTTAGGGCTGAGGGCTTAGGGCTTTTGGGTCCGCAAGGGAACACACCACAATTTACAACCAGCTTCTGAAACACCATTCGACGAGGTGATCATGTGCAAGGGTGGCACGATTTAGGTTTTGGACATGTGTGTGACAGAATGCCGAGCTTTGGGGCACGGGCTGCTACTACCACTTAGCTTTGGAACCTCTCCTTCCTGAATCCCGGGCATCAGCACCACCCTAAGTCCCACAATCCTCCATCAACAGTAACTTGGGATTTCCCTTTCCAGCCAACCTTTGAACCTGGTTTAGGGTTTAGGGCTCTGCAGACAGTGACTTTCCTTTAGGATTGAGGAGGCTTCATTGGATTAGGACATTAAGCACCAGCCTGAGTAAGCCGGATAGGCTCGGCTAGGCCCCCACCCAGTAGCGGTAAACCCTAAACCCGCGTAGGGGCCCTTATCGAGTTACCACTGCCGCCTGCGCTCACCGCAAGTGTGTGGTGAACTAACCTGAAGGAGAAGTGGAACATGCGTTCCCTCGTAACCTAAAGGTTTAGGGGTTAGGGCTAGGGCTTAGGGTGGAAGATCCCTCTCAAATACAAGCATCGAAGTGTAGAAACCCGAAATCTCCCCTGCCCCGAATATTAACTATGATCTCTTCCGGAGGAACTCAGTAACTAGACCCCGAACCCAACTACATTGGAAGACTCAAAGCCCGCAA
The DNA here is from genome assembly GCA_905231905.1 of Symbiodinium pilosum. Taxonomy (NCBI): domain Eukaryota; class Dinophyceae; order Suessiales; family Symbiodiniaceae; genus Symbiodinium; species Symbiodinium pilosum. The sequence continues at coordinate 6,593 of CAJNIZ010004645.1, read as the reverse complement.
CCGCAGCGGGGAACCATTAGACACTTAAAACCTAAATTTCTTAACCCCGAATCCTAAATTCTAAGCCCCAAACCTCACATAGATCCTAAACTAAACCCCAAACATTATACAAATCCTAAACCTCGAATCCTAAATCCAAAATCCTAAGCCCCAAGCCCCAAACCCTTCATCGTACACCCGGAATCCCCAACCCCCTCTGGGTCGCCCTGCCACGGCATCGAAGAAGCCTTGCAGGAAGCTTGCTTGGTGGCGTTTCGGATCGCGCCAGCCGTGGCCGTGAACCTGGATGGACAAAGGATTTCAATGAGAACCCCTAAAGAGAGACCTCCAAACAGGGAACCCCAAGAATGTGGGGTTTAGGGCTTAGGGTTCAGGAGTTAGGGTTTAGGGTGGGAATCCCAGGAATAGAGTAAGATATGACAGGAAGAGAAACACTCTGGTAGGTATATCCCCATTATATTCCCGTTATATTCTTGGGGTTGCTTGTTTGGGGTGCCCATTAAAGTCCGTTTAGCTTAGGGACTACTGAAGGGGCTTTGGGGTCTTAGAGTGTAGGGTTTGGGGCTTAGGATTTAGGATTGGGGGTTCTGGGGGTTGGGGTTTAGGGTGTAGGGGTTTAAGACTTGGGTTTAAGGTTTAGGGTTCAGGGTTTAGGGCTAGTGGTTTAAGATTTAGGGTAAAGGGTTTGGTGTAACCCTAATATATGTGCAGTTATAAGTCAATTAAAAATCATGCCAGACTTAGGTGCCTTGTACTTGGCCTAGGGATTAGTAGGAATCGAAATGATGGACCAGGAATTTAAGCCTAGAACAAGGTAGGGGCCTAGTTGATTAGGATAGGGTTTCCTGATATGCTCTGCTGTAATTACTGCAGGATCATGAGGCATTGCAAGGGAATGACATTGGTAACCAGTCAGACTTCTACATTCTGCGGGCTCCTGCTTCAACGGCTGTGAACTTGACGTTGGGCACTTTCGGCTGCAGTGCCCTTTTGTAGGCTTTGTTATTCTTGGATTCTTACTAGACTCTCTTGATAAAGGGGGAAACTTGAGAGCTAATAAACAGCTAAGGCTGTAGTAAAGTCCTACTCAGTAGGTCTCGCAGGCCTGCTGATGCTCCTGCATTTAAAGCCAGATCGAAAAGGAAGGCCCCTTTGCTCGAAACTCTACCCACCCACAAACTTGGTATCGACGTAACCACACTGCAGGATCGCTTGTCTGTTGCAGAGGTTCTAAGATGTCAAACTACTTCTTCCTCGAGGTGGCCTCAAAGGTGACTAGTTCTACCACTGCATGCGGCACGAAGTGTAGAAATGGTTGGCAGGCAACGTGAACTCAGAATGAAGCTGGACATGTGCTCAGAAGCTCAGCGGTCACACGTTTTCATTCAATGCGTCTGCGACTATGTTATGGGTCCCCCTACAACCCCGCTAGATTAATCAATCCTAGTTATGCCTAACCAACCAATTAGGGGGAACCTAAGGGGGCAGTGGGGGAACCCACGATGAACTGTGGCGTTTGAGGGTTTGGGGTTTCGCAATTAAATATTTAGGGTTTAGGATTTCAGGGCTCAAAATACCCAATGGCTACCAGATGGATGCCTGAGGGACCTGTCATGACCACAAGAAGCTTGTTCACAGGAACTACTGGGGGGATCCGAGATGCGTTTAGTTGCATACTGGTGGCTGCACACAGAAGATGGTAGTCAAGCTACACATGTCAGCCAAAAGAGCTGCAACCTACTTACAAAAGGGCGTGGGGAAGCCAAGGCCAAAGCAGCGCCTGTCGGCGCCTCCCCAGTAGGCGCAAGCCGAAAAAGCTGTGTAGCCAAAACTGGTGCTCAATGCGTTTCCACGCGCTGGTTCTCCAGATCAGTGACTCTGTGGGATTCACTCTTGCCTGCCCCTCCCGTCCCACCAACAACTCCTGCGAAAACGTGGCAAACTCTGGCGGTCACGGCCAACACCGCTAGTGAGGCACGCATTCCAAACCCTAACCCTAATCCCTAATCACCCTAAGCCCTCAACCTGAAACCTAATCCCTAGACCTTTACCCTTAACCCTAATACCTAAACCCACAACCCTAAACGTTCCCTGAACCCTATTCGATGCAGCTGCTGCCTCACACCAGCGCCACCACAGGATACGCATTTCCTCATTGTGGCGCTGGAGCCTGACAGTCATCTTACTGGGTGCAGGGTTGAGGAATTAGGGTTTAGGAATTAGGGTTTAGGAATTAGCCTTTAGGGATTAGGGTTTATGGTGTGGGGTTTGGGGTTTAGGGTTCAGGGTTACCGTGATTAAAGGGGTTTAGGGTTTAGGATATCGGAACTTTGCTAGGGGATCATGGAGGGATGGACCTCCCCACTCCCCCTGAAGCATCCTAACAACTGAAGCTTCAACTCCAAGCCCGATACCGAGGAGTATCCATCTTCTTTTCATGCGAGGTAGGAGCCTAAAAGATTGTTTCGATTAGGATTTAGGGTCCTTGGTGCAGGGAGCAGGGTTTGGGATCTGGGTTTTCAGGGGCCTCAAGAATCCGAATAGTGGAGGATCAAATGGAAAATGGGACGGACCTAAACCCTCAACCCCTCAACAGCTGCAGATTGAAAACAACAACAATTTACTGGCGGCACAATACCAACCGAATGAGATGAACAGGCTTGAAGACCTGGGTTACTGACTTAGATGGTAGGGTGAAAGCATTTAGGTTTGAAGTTTACCCCCATATATTATTGTATACTTGTAGCATAATGTGTCTCGCAACCCCATTATTCCACTTGTTAAGGCCCTATAGGTTACTACAACCCCAATAAACCCCGCATACATCCAGTTTTCGATTCATGTCCACGTGCTTTTCCACTTTCTAATTTTTCTAGGGGCCCTGCCAGGGCCAGTTGTGAACATGTTAATCAGGATCCTGGATTCCGACAGCAGTCTATAGGGATTGTAGGGGTTATATTGGGGTAATGTTAGGGCTACATTAGGATAATGGAAAAGAAAATTCAAACTATAGGGATTATAGGGGTTATATAGAAGCCTGAAAAAATACCAACGTCATTGAAGGTAAATTTGAGGCACCCCATACGATAATACACAAGGAATCTCTGACCACATCTTTGGTAAGTGTTGAGGCTTCTACACTTCTGCGTCCACAGATGCACGAGAAGTAATGTGGACGCCTCTACAAACAGGATAGGGGCTTGAGGTGTATGCTATACCCGGCTATACCCTGGCCTATGTACTGGATATTAGGGGACGATGCTGGAAGCTGATGATCGCGGCTTCTCAAATACGGGGGGTTCAGGTGCCTAAACCCTGAGCCACCGCACCCTGAATCCTAAACCCTGAACCCTAGACCCTCAACCCTAAACCGTAAGAGACAGAAGCTAAACCCATCCTTAAACCCAAGCCCTAAATCCAGAGCCCGGCCTCTTAACTTTGCTGACGAGCTCCGCATGCAGCGCACCTGCAAGCGCGAGATGGAATGCCCCGAAGGAACTGTGTAGGGGCCAAGGCCAAGGTGTAAAGTTGAGGGTTTAGGGGTTTAGGAATTTCGGGCTTAGAGTTTAGGGGATTAAGGGCGTAGGGTTTCGGGGTTTAGGGTTTAACGCTTCCCCAAACTAACATAGAACCCCATTGAATCTACATTTTATATAACAGACTTGCTTCATATACCTAATCGCTCTAAGCCTCTGTATTTCTTCCCATTTTCTATTTGATTCAGTTCTCCATTGTTGGCAATATCCTCGCCAAACTCTAAAGCCTGCTCATGGAAACCCTTAATACTATAAATTCCTATGTTAACCCCATTGGAACTAAACCCCAGACCGTACTAGACAGGCCCGTGCAGTGAACATATTCACAATGTCAAATGCCAAATGACCTGCTGCATTTGAGATGTTGGGGCTTAAAGGATTTACAGTCACGGGGGCTTGGGATTTAGGAGTTTCGGGCTTACATGCAAGACTTCTGTTGGGATACGATTGGCATTATTTCAGGTTTTCACAATCACAATAGAACGTTGGCATAATCTCCCGTGTGCGTCCTCAATGGGTTGATCCCGGCGGTATGCCGGTTGTGTCCATCTTCTAAAGCAGGAAAAGTTTAGGTATTAGTGCCATCTACAATGATATTTGCCACGAAGCCTAGGCGATATGGCCCGAGTATAGCTGAAGCTAAATCTTTGTATCCCAATACAAGCTCTGTATGCATATATATATATATACAGATAGAAAGATATAGATAGATAGATATCCCTCTATGTCCGCTTAAACTGCTAAACAACTGCTTCAAAGTTATGTCTACCCCCTCTAAAACCCTGTCTACCCCTGTATATCCCTATACACCCCAATCGAAGCCCTATCAGGGCCTTCGGCTGCAGTAGCTCCAGCTCCCTCAGGGTTGACGCCTGCTTTCCCAGGGAGCTCAACACCGTTTAGGATTTAGAGTTTGGGGTCTAGGAATAGAAAATTGAGAAATAACGTCGGTTGTAGGGCATAGGGCGTGGGGTTCAGGGCTTGGGGCTAAGGGTGTAGGGTTTAGGGACATGCCTTAAATCATGGGATCCTAACCCCTAGGCCTTTAACCTTAAAAAAAATTGTGGTATGTCTTCTGGTCAAAGTTTGTTGAGGTTTCTGGCTTCAAGACAGCTCAAGGAAACGGTACTGGGGAAGGAAGGGGATGCACGGTTTAGGATTTTGGGTTTGAGGTTTGGGGGTTTGGGGCTAAGGAGAAAGACGTGGTAATCATGGGCTCCCGACTTCCCCACATTTCCTATACCCCTAGATTCCCCATGCATTTGCTTTAATTTGCGTTAGCTATCCTTAAACACAGCTATATGAGAGATGATGGGGAATAGTAGTGGTAGCTATAAGGGTTCTGGAGCAACTGCAGATGAAGCATCTGGAGGCTTGGGCTACAAGGAGACGTTGCAGACGTAGGGAATGCGAACTGTTGGGAAGGAGATGTGGTTTACCGATGTTGGGAAGGACCCTTAGGCCTTAAACCCTAAACCCTCTGGACTTTTTATTTGATAGTGCTGACTCTGCAGCTCCTTTGGCCAATTGGCCAGGCCGGCAGCGCCGCCGGCAGCTAGACTGAGGTTCGCATGCCCCAGGCAATTGTTGCAACAGATGCTCGTGTTTTAATTGCTGATCAGTGACGCGCCCAGACCTCCTCGTCGCTCCAGGCGTTTTCCTGGGTCAAGATGTACTACGTGAGATTTGATGGTGCTGCTGTGTCACTTGTGCCAAGTGGCAGGATCGGGCTCTGGCTCGGGTTGAGGAACCTCTCTTGCTGCCCTCCCTTGTGCAACTATGGAAAGCCAGCAGGAGGCAAATAGGCATGTTTGACTTGTTAAATGCAGCCTAGAGGCGGGCGCCAGCGGGAGGGGGAATCCGGCAAGATGCGATGGGAGTCCTCGGCGTGATAAACAGAAAAGCAAAACGATTCCACAAGAACTGAGACTAGTGCAGCCGAGGTGCCTTCATCCCAATCGTAGAGCCAGCTGTCCATTTCGTGGTCCCACTCCAGCACGTCAATGCTGAAGCATCGCCACTGATGATTGGGACCCTGCGCCAAGAGGTTTACGTGTGCAGTCTTCTAAGGTCCCCTTCGCCTCTCTCCCCACGTGCCTCTAGCCATTGGTAGCGGAGACTGGTGTTTACAAAGATTTGGGTCCTGTCTGGACAGTGTGTCCAGTAGAAGCGTCCGCCCTCGGTTCAGTGGTTAACTGGAACAAATCTGAAGGCCTCTGGTTTTTGAGCCGAGGCACCCATGCGTGTGGCAGGTACACACGATTGCGACGAGTCTCTTCAGTGCTGACCTTAGTTGTTTGGGCGGGTATGTGGCAGCAATCTACATGATACACCGTGATGATGTTAGGTTGCAATCGAGCTGCACCATCAGCCAGGGTTCAAGCAAAAAGGAGGAATAGGAAAGCTAGATGATCTGTCATTGGGCCAAAGCTTCATATAGGTGGAACAAACTCCGAGGTTGTGAAGGGTTGGAAAGCTCTACGACCCTTCATATAGGTGGAACAAACTCTTTTGAGGGGTTTTGAAGGGCTGGAGAGCTCTAGACCCTTCATATAGGTAGAACAAACTCTTTTTGAGGGGTTTTGAAGGGTTGGAGACCTCTATGACCCTTCATATAGGTAGAACAAACTCTTTTTGAGGGGTTTTGAAGGGCTGGAGAGCTCTACGACCCTTCATATAGGTAGAACAAGTTGCTTTTGAGGGGTTTTGAAGGGCTGGCGAGAACAAGTACCTTTTCAGTGGTTTTTCATGGGTTGGGGAGCTCTACGACCCTTCATTAGGTAGAACAAATTCCTTTTCAGTGGTTTTGAAGGGTTGGAGAGCTCTACGACCCTTCATATAGGTAGAACAAACTCCTTTTGAGGGGGTTTGAAGGGCTGGAGAACTCTACGACTCTTCATATAGGTAGAACAAATTCCTTTTGAGGGGTTTTGAAGGGCTGGAGAGCTCTACGACCCTTCATATAGGTAGAACAAATTCTTATCAGGGATTTTGAAGGCTTGGAGAGCAAGGCTCAAGAAATATTTGCAAATGCACATTCTTCTTTGTTTTGCGTGC
>CAJNIZ010004644.1:9724-20140 GCA_905231905.1 Symbiodinium pilosum | reverse complement strand
CTTCCCTATCGGCCCGGTCTCTAGGCGATAGAATATGGCTTTGGGTATATTACAATAAGGTCCCCATATACCCCATATTCTATCTACTTAAGGGGGACTATAACCCTGAACCCGCAAAGGCGGCTTTAGGTCCCCGATAGATTGGCGTTTCGGGTGGCTGGCTGAAGTTTCTGTTGTGCTAGCCCTAGAACCTAAACCGTACCAAAACAAGGTAAGGCATGATTCCTCATATCCCAATATGGTAGTTTCCCAAAAGAGGGACCCCAGTATACCTTGTTAAAAGGACCCCCCCTATAAAAGGTACACCTAATTTTTGGTAAACCCCCGTGTGGAGCCAATTCTGGCTTAGCTCGCTTGATCACGGCTGTGTCTCTCTTTGGGCGTTGCCCGCGCTATGTGGAGGTCATGGGATTATTGCGAGAATAGTTGCAAAAGCCCTAAACCCTAAACCCTTAACCCTAAACCAATTCCGATGTAGGTTGCACAGCAAACCTATAAACCAAACCTCCCTGAGATATCAATCGCCTTTCACCTCCGTTTTCCGCGCAAGATCCACTATCATTTCGCTGCTTAACAGAGTCTTTTTTCAGTACCCAGAACAGGCATATTGGAATTTGTCAAGATTACCCCACATGGTCACCAAGTGGCCCCCCATAATCCCTATGGAATCCCTACGGAACAGATCCCGCAAGAGCCTAAGTATTTATGACCTTGTGAATTATAGTACTGATGTAAACTAAAGTCATCTGTGATTTCTAAACTTTTGGTTTTAAGGGGATGCTGCGGGCTCTGAACCCATATCGTGCTTTGCTGAGCTACGCGCGTGCCTAAACCTTCAACCCCTTGTAAGCGCTGCGTTCGATCCTCGACTGCATGCTCAGGTGGTAGCTTCCTAAATTATAGGGGGACACCAATGTCCATCCCCAAATATGATCATCCATTATGATTGTGACCCTCGAAAGGTACCCCTAGTTCTGGGAAACCCCTCTGTTCTGTATAACCGCTATAGAACCCCTATATCCCCCTTCAAAGATACCCCGAATTTTTGGCAAACTCTAAGTTGTTCTGCCGTGTCTACGAACCTTCTCTTCGGTGCACTTTTCCTGGGAGGAGGCCCGCATTCCACAACGCACGCACTTTAAGGTTTAGGGTTTAAATTAGGGTTTAGGGTCCCACCTAACCCGTTCAGGAAATGGTTTGCTTAGGGTTTAGGACGTTTCGCAGGTTGCGGATGTGGACGGCTTCGAACCTTAGAATGCCTGAAGCCATTGATCTCAGCCTTTTCTGTGGGTGTGTACCATTGCGCGTTTGGAGCCAGAAACCCTAAACCCTAAACCCTCCTGATGTTTTGGTGGCTGGATTTGACTACGAATGGCGGTCTGATTGCTGGGGGTTGATTTGCTTATTACGTGTACCATAGCCTAAGCTCCTCAAAAACTGGGGTCGTATAGGGGGTCCTATAGGGTTAGTGTTTAGGGATTAGGGGTTAGGGTTTAGGGTCTCAGCTCCCTATAGGGGGTATGTACAAAAAAACAGTGTAGGCCTCATTAGCGGGCTCGTGTTTTGTTGAGCTTAGTAGTAGCTATTTCCGTAGCACTTCCAGGACTCATGACTGGATCCTTGTATCGTGAGGTAGAAGAATCACTACTAAGAACTGTTCTTCAGCAAAGTGTTCGAGGATTTGAAGCGAACTTTAAATCACAAATCCTAATCCTCTGCAACTCGTAGGCGCGAGCGGAGCCCAAAGCTCCCGAAGCAGTGGCAAGGGTTTTGGATTTAGGGCCTACGGTAGGATGGCATAAAGCCATGGGTTGTGGTGGGGTTTTTTTGAACTTTACACAGATCTACTAGAGGGCTTGCTAAAGCCTGTTAAAGGAATTCATTCCAGCATTCCTGACTAGCGAGACACGAGTTGATTGCAGCTGCTCACAGGATCTTCAGAATGAGCAGATCAGAGCTCACAAGCATAGCTGTCCGACGCCTCATACTTGATCTGAATACACAATGCGTTCAGGTAATGCAAGAAGGTCATTTTGAGTTCCCCATCCTGAGCTGACTTGGCTACCGCAGAAATCGCAACACATGGTTCCGAAGCTTTTTGTGCTAGGTGAGATGCACTTCCAAGCCAGGGGTGGTTCACAGTAACTGGGCTGGGGTATATTATAGAATATTGGGGTAATATAGGGTATATTATAGTATATTGGGGGTGATGTTGGGTATATTATAGTATATTGGGGTGATGTTGGGGTAATACAGGGTATATGTCCCCTGCAAGCTTTAGAGTTGGCGGCTTCTGGGGTAGGATTCAACGCTCATAGCTTAGACTTGGCGACTCAGAGTCACTGAAGAGACATTGTTGAAGCCCCTCTGCCCCTTGAATCGCCATCTCCCTCCCTCACTCGCTCGCACTCTCGCTCTCGTTCTCTCTCTCTCTCTCTCTCTCTCTCTCTCTCTCTGTCCTTGCTGCCCTCATGTGGGACCAATGTTTGAACGAGGTCGCGCTCCCTCCCACCAGCGGCATAAAGCGAGCCCGGAACCACTGGTATCCTGAGCCCGGAGGTATTCTGATGGCATTCGGCCTGCTGGTGATTGTTCCCGTTGCTTACACGGCATTACTGCCTTGGCCATAAAGGGGGTTATCTGCGTTTACATGGTAGCTCCTTCAAAGGGTTTCTGTGGATGTACAGGATTCAGAATTTGGAGTTTATCATGGGAGGGGGCATATGGGGGCTCTATGAAACATCAGCGACTCGTTGGGAGCCCCCATAATGAGGGTGCCATTACACGGCTGCTAAGGAAATAGTGTTTTGTGTAGAAAACTAGGCAGCAGCAGTGGGTAATGCCAGCAATGCTGGATCTATGCTACTTGTAGTTTCCGTAAATAGGGGTACCGCCATATAGATCCCCGAAATGCGATAGTAAGTATTAGAAGTACCTCCAAAAACGAATCCCTAATTTTGCGAAACTCCCAAATCTTGGTAGAAGTGGGAAGTGGGAGTCAATGTCTGGGATTAGCTCTTAGGCTTCTTGGTGCTGGAGGGGGAGCGGAGAGACATCCTCTCCCCACTCTCCGTTCTTTGCTAGTAGGTTGCTATGAAGGAAAATCGATCAATCTACTACATTATGGGGAGGTGCTAGTTTTGGCTACTTTCATATTGTGAGACGTTTCACGTACTTTCAGGTTGTTTAACAGCAACCATATGCAGCTAGGTTTCTCCGCTCCAGAATTGGAGCTGGCAGCTGGAAATGTGTTATTTAGGGCGTAGGACTTACCACCATGGGCTGTTAGACCCTAAATTCCCTATTAGGACCCTATTAAGGGTAGATTAAAGTACCCTAAAGGTCTAATAGCCCATAGGATCTACCTTCCCCAAATAACATGGAACCGGTCAGCTGCTACATAGCAAGTCTTGCTCACTGCTAGGGCTTGATGGAGGATCACCTCCGCAAGGGATTCAGAGAAAGCCCATGGCTGTTGCCATGCCCATGGCAGAAACTCTGCAGCCCAAACCCTTCAAATTTGGGGGGGGTCGGAGCTTCAGCACGCGAGGATATGTGGGGACATTCCAGTTCGCGGATTCCATGTAGTGTACTTACCACCTCTCGTCTACTGAAATTGTTTTAATGTTTTGCAACCAGGTTTGTGGACCCTGAACCCTAAACCCTAAACCCTAAACCCTTAAACACCCTAAGAATCATGAGTTACAAAGCGTCTCCAGACCTATTCCTAGGCTCAGGCAAACACCACGAAACTCACGCGCGCGAGCTACAGACTTCTGCATGAAGCCCGAAGTAGGGTTTAGGGTTTAGGGTTTAGGGACTTAGGTACTGTTTGCCCTCTTTGACCCTGAAGATTGAAACCCCTCATTCCTAATCCTGAAAATTAGTTGATCAGCTCAAAGTTTATCCCAAGCCCCTGAAATCCTTGGAAAGCCGAACGCCCTAAACCCTAACCCTTTCCAACCCCTTTTGAAGCGATGCTTTAGACCCTAAACCCCCAAATCTAGCACCTAAACTTTAAATCCTAAGCCTTAAACCCCAACCCCTAAAATCCTTAAATGGATCCTTTGGGACCCCTTTGACCCTCAGCCCTATATACCTACAGGGTTCCTTTGGGACTTGTTGCCAAGTACTTCTTCGGCCACCACGAAGACGATGGCTTTAGCTTCGACATGCGAGCCGCCTACATTGAACCCTTCCCCACGGACACCATGGGGTTTAGGGTTTAGGGTTTAGGGGTTAGGGCTTAGGATGGATTAGTGGGATCATTTCCTAGGGTTAGTTGGCTTTTGAGATCTAAGGCTTGGGGCTTTGCGGGCGTAACTGCTTAGAGCTCATGATCAGTGAGGGGCTTGGCTGTGCTGAGGCTTCAGTGGGTTGTATGCCCGATTGAGTCTTGGGCTATGTTAGCGTTCTGAAAGCCGAGGGCTGGGCTTGAAAAGACCATCGTACTGGTTCTTAGTACGGAGTCAGGGGCTATACCCCCCCATATAGTCCCTACATACTATGTCGCCTTATTCCAAGCACCAGTAAGACTATGGCTAAGCAAGTTCATCTGCAAACACTACCTTAAACTACCTGAAGTCCAAAAGTATGCAGTATAACCCTAAACCTAAACCCTAGACCCCAAGCCATCAACCCTAAGCTCTCAACAATGAACCCCAAAACCCTAGAACGCTCAAACCCTAAACCTTCATACGCCAAAACCATAAAACACTAAAACCTGATAATACTAGCCTAAATACACCAAACGCGCAGCCCAAGGGCCAACATCTGAAGGTTCACAGGGGCTTAAATAGGGCTTTAGGGTTTAGGGGTCTAGGGTTTGGGTATAGGGTTTTAGGCTTTATATGGTTTAGGGTTAAGGGTTTTAGGGTTCAGGGTTAAGGGTTTAGGGGTTAAGGACTTGGAGGTTTAGGGTGTGGGGGTTTAGGCTTTCGGGCTTAGAGGTTAAGAGTTTAGGGTTATATAAGGGCTTTAGAGTGTAGGGCTTAGGGTTAAGGATCACTCAAGTCGGGGTTGAAGAGGGTTTTTAGGGTTTAGCATATCTAGACATGGAGAATAGAATGCAAACAGAAAATAGAACATTCATGAGCTGTAGTCCAAACTCATTAAACGGCGGATATAAGGGATTATATATGGGCGTATTGTAGGGCTTATTAAGGGGGATACTAGGAGTTTAGACTTCAGCTCAAATGGAAACAGGGAGTATACACTTGTCTGCGCTTTAGGCCCTGAACCCCACACCCTACACCCAAACCCTCAGCTCGAAGCCTGGCAGGAGGATCAGATTCGCAAAAAGGAGTCCAAGAGGCAAGGAAGGAAGCAATTGATTTAGGCATTTAAGGGTTTAGGGTTTAGGGTCTCAGGGCTAAGGATGTAGGGATTAGGGATGAGGATGTAGGGACCAGGGTTTGAGAGTGTAGAGTTTAGGGTAATGAGAGGATGTGGGCCACCCCGCCCCAAGTGTCACCTGAGGACCTCATGGGGTCCCTCTTTTAGGGTTTAGGGTTGCAACCAGACTCTTTTTGATAATTAGGGTTACTGGATTTGGGACAGGGGCTTCCCTTTTAGTTCTTTTCTTTTATCAGAGAAGCCAGGCTTAACAGGTTTGATTTTTCATCTTGAAACATGAAAGATAATCGAAAAGTTACTGGAAACCCTTCTCGGATCCTCACCCTTGTGGGTTTCTGTGTGAGTCTGGCAGATGGTGAAGTTCAGGACTCAGAACGTAAGATCTGAAGATTTTGGTTAGGTTCAGCCCTCATGGCATCAAGTTAATCTCCTCCGCTAGTAAAACCCCCCCCCCAACCCGCAATGACAAAGGTCCCGACTTCTACATCGACAATCTATTTGCCGCGTGCGAGGGTTGCGGTTCAGGGTTTAAATCCGAAACCCCGAATGTACCCCTAAACCCGCAAAACCCTAAGCCCTTAAACCCGAAACCCCCTAAACCCTAAACTTGCCTAGACCCCTAAAACCTCATTAAGGCTTAGGGTTTGCTCCTTTCTCAGCCCAAGGCGGCGGTTCTTCTGGCAGGACAAGTACCAGCCCCCAGACATCGTCGAGATTGCCTCCAGCCTTGATAGAAACATCAGGTTTAGGGTTTAGGGTTTAGGGACATTGGTATTATACATAATAAAGGTTTCCCAAAATTAGTGGTACTTTCTTGGGGATCTCTATGAAAAGATTGTAGGTATTTTAGTATTTTGCCATCTTTGATGGGATCGCCCTGCTTCGGGAAATTATCATATGAGGATGAAAGTTTAGAGGGCTTTGTTTACGAGTGTCTCGAGTCATCCGATATCGTTTTTGATCGGGCCTCTGTTACTTCAATCCAGACCTGCTCGTTAAATCCTACGTGCATTCTGGGATTGCCAAATGTTAAGAACACTCTTTCGAAGTGTGACCTGTATGGGTGGACTCCACAGCACGCACAATTGTAAGTTTATGTTACAAAATTCCAAAGATTGAATCGCTTGTAGTCTTGGATTTGCACGTGTATCATTGCACAGTCGTTGTTTCTGTCTTCAATATTTCTTATATGATGGCCCTTGGCTGCTGCTCACTGCTGCTGCTGACGTCTACTGTAACTGTTGCTGTTCCATCTGCGAGGCAATTAAGATCCAGCATGATGGTTGTGCCGTCGCAAAAACATTCGCGCCACAGGGATGTCATGTCAGTACCCTCGCCTCTGCTGTGATCTCCACACGCGGAGAATGGTAGGATGTGCCAGTTCGTTCCATAAATCACCGATCTTCATACTTGACTTGACGGTTGCTTGGGGGTGGCAGAAGGGAGTTCGTCAAAACCCTAAACCGCCATCAACACTACCTCCTCAATCTCAGCATGCCAGCATTATCACAAACGCCTCGTCATGCAACAGCTTCGAGCCATCAACATACCATTCATTATAGTAGCTTCCATTTTCTTTTCTATTATCCCTACAAAATAAAATATTTCCCCAAAATACTAAACCCTAAACCCCAAAATAACCCCTATATAATTCTGTGTGCGACCTCCCCTCGCCACTCCTGGCTCACTCGCTTTTCTGACTTGCGCTGTTGAGGAACTTGGATTAACTACTTGCCACATTATGGGCTATGGATACATAGATAGATATATATATATAGAGATATAGTACATACTTGAGTTTCCGTAGATTCTCTCCACTTCAGTTTCATTTGCAGCAAACCCATTTTCAAGGCCGTCAACGTCTTCTAGCCACTTCTAGGCTGCAAGTGGGGAGCATTTACGCAGGAGAGTCTTGTTGGTTTGCACTTGTGGAAGCATGCACTGTGGCTTGATTTCCATGTGCGGTACCAATTAGAGGGATCCCAGCCCCAACGCCTCAAGCCTTGACGCTTCAAATCCTACACCCTCAGCCCTGGACCGTAGGCCTTTAAGCCCTGAAGCTCGAAACTGGAAACCCTAAATCCGAATCCACCAAAACTTGAACCCTTTGTTATGTGTGTGTTTTTTTGGGCTCCCAACATGAAATGCCACCAAGGCATGTGTAGTCTCCGGGCCGCAGAAGCTTTTGGCGTGGTGTTTAAGGTTCAGGATTGAGGTTTGGGGGTGGGTTGCAGGGTGTTTTCTCGGATGCAACGTGTGGAAATGTTTTGGGGTAGGTATATTACGAAATACTCGTGGTATCTTAATTGCAATTCGAAGAGACCATGTGCGCTGAAGCCTAACCCACGTCCGTATGAGAAACGAGAGCACAGGCCTCCATGCTATCAACCAATGTAGGAGTCATGGAATCTAGCGGAAATGATATGGTAGTTTACATAAATGGCATGACCCGAACATAGACCCCGAAGTACTATAGTCCTTATAAGGGGACCCCCAAAATGGTACTCCTGACTTTGGGAAACCCTAATCCCCCTAATCACTATAGATCCCTATGATATCCTAGAAGGTCCCTATAAAACCCCTGTATAACCCCCACAAACCCTACGAGTGATCCGTATTTTCGTGCACACGGCTCACCAGCTCTGCTTGCACGACCTGCGCGACCCTTCGTTGCCAAAACGTCCTTACCGCCACCCTTACCCTAAACCCTATAGCAAGAACTTTAGGGCTGTTTAGGGTTTGCGGTTCAGGGGCTATCTATGGTGCAGACAAGGCTCGTGATGTGGGGCCAGGAAATCAACAAGCAGAAGCCGCACCTTTCAATGACAATAGAGAGGGTTTCGGGCTTAGGGGGCTTAGGGTCGAGTAGCTTGCTACAAGGTGTTGGCATACAACATCTGCACTTCTGCACATCCCCCCCAAAAAAACAGACTTCTTAAAACTTAATCCCCAGACCGCCGACCTTACAAACCCTCATCCATAAACCCAACACCCTAAACTGGGTTGTTGTTAAGTGACTTAAATTGAGTTGCCATATTGCCGGTTAGTATAGTAAATAGTAGGTTTCTTTTTGTGGTAACTTAAGTTGAATTTCTTAACAACAACCCAGTAAACCCTGAAGCCAAAACGCCAATCATCAACTTTAGATTATCATTCTGACCTGAACCCCAAACCTTCAAGCTTAAGCCTTAAATCTTAGACCTTGAACCCTAAACCTGGCCTATATACCCCTACATATCCTTGCATGCCCATTTGCGTATCTCTGTACAACCCTATATATCCTCTAAACCCTAAACCGAGCCCTCGACCCCTAAACCCTAAACCCCTAGACTAGGCCCTAAACCCTCAAGAGCGTGCCTAGGAGTGCAACCAGAAGTCCTGGTTAGATGCCAAGTGGCGACTTGCCTACCATAGTTTGATGAGAGGGCTCTAGGTTTTGGGCTTAGAGTTTAGGTTCTAGAGTTTAGGCGGAGGGCTTTGGTATCCCCAACCCCCCAAACTAGGATGGCTTATAACCACATGATAGTTATAGGGTACCCTTTGTCTTGAGGGGCGTAGAGGGGGTTGGGGTTGCCAAAGTCCTCTTATCCTAAACCCTAAACGATTGTGTTGAAGTCTTTGGCCTGAGGTGCCAAAGCTTTGGATTTAGGGCTCATCGTCCTGGGGTTAGGAGATGGCTGAAGATTTTGGAAGTTCATTCCTTACCGAAGCGCAAGTGGCCGAACATGAAAGCAGCAACTGTATCTTGGTCACATTGCGCAGATACGTCTCTGTATATGCAAAAGCTGTTATTTGAGTATCTAAACATATGTACGAATATTAGTTAGTGCTTGTGCAGTGTGTCGGGGCGACGCCTTCCTTCGGCAAGCCTTCTTTCACTTCGCATGTAGAGGTGTCGATTTGGCACGCAATAGGTGCCTGGGGTGACACGAAAAGGCACTAACTTTGGGGACTCCATTCAGTTATACAAAGCTAGCTATATCCTTTCCAGTTGTTCAGTAGTGCGGTAGGGGTATTCCAGTCTACCCTGCTCGCTGATAAGCATCTCTGCGTGCTTGGGCAATCGTAATGGAGGTCGCGGCGGATGTTGAATGATAGTGGAAAGGGTGCGCTCGAGCCTGAATCCTGAACGCTAAAATCTTCATCAGCCACGTGCCGCGCAACCAGGGCCTCATGCCCGAAACTATTGGGCTGCTGTTGAGGAATTTAAACTAGGTTACCATAATGGGTATATATAGTAAATAATGGGGTTTCCCTAATATAGTAACTTAATTTAAGTTCCTTAATCCCTATATTCCCCCAGTTTCCATTTCATTTTCCATGTTTTTTGCATTTGATTCTCCATTATAGGGGGATAATCCCTTAGTTTAAGTTCCTTAACAGCAACCCAGACTAAGGAGCAAAACCGAAACTACCTACATGGAAGCTCCTCAGAGCTTCCACTACAAGAGCCTGATAGGGGCCCCCAAAACCCCTCTGCAGTCCCAACATATGAGCTATAGTCTAAACGCCTTAAAGGGGGATTATATAGGGGACTACTATAGGGGTTATTACGGGGGATACTAGGAGTTTAGACAATGGTTCATATCCTGGCGGTACCTACGGGTGGCGATGAAAAGCACATGGCGCTTTCTCAAAGCAGCGTGGGTGCAGCACTTTAGAGGAACCCACGTAATCATGTGACAATCCAGGTCCACTTCTGAGATGCGGTGCCCTTCCGCCAATGAAGAAAGAAATACCATGTCCAAGCAACAGAAACCCAAGTGGGTGGTTGTCAAAATTATGGTCCTTTTCGGGGTCCCTATTACAATATGGCCCCTAATATTTAGGGTACTCAAAAANNATTTTGACAACCACCCAAGTGTTCTCTTGAGGCTCAAAGCCAAGAAAGGCTCGGAGCGCAGGGTACGGGAAGGGTTTAGGACTGGTTTGGGATTTCATGGGGTTTTAGGGTTTTAGGGTTTTAGGGTTTAGGGTTTAGGGTTTAGGTTTTAGGGTTTAGGGTTTAGGGTTTTAGGGTTTAGGGTTTAGGGTTTAGGGACTTAGTTGGTAGGTTTGTTC
>CAJNIZ010004643.1:7630-21051 GCA_905231905.1 Symbiodinium pilosum | reverse complement strand
CTAAATGGGATACTTGGAGTCCAGGCTGCCGCTGAAGTGAATTCCCAAAGTGGCTTGGACAACTCCCGGAGATTGGGGTTTAGGGTTCAGGGTTTAGGGTTAGGGGTTTAGGGTTTAGGGTTTAGGCGGCCACATGGGGCTCATGCAGTTTTGGTATGGACGTTGCTGGTAGGATTCGTTTTTGCGGTGCTTGGAGGGTTACAGACAGGCAATGAGTCAATATGGTTTGCAGGTCCACTGGAGGTTAATACATGGGCTGGAAGTGAATACTCTGCAGAACTATCTTGTTTTTGTACGACCTAGGGTGGCCTGACGATTAAGCAGCTGCGCTCAGTCTAATTTTCGTGAGCAGCAGAATACTGCTTTTCAGGGCACTGCATGCGTTTAAGGTCCCTAAACCTTAAACCGAGTTGCGCCAGGTTTTGAAGATAGGCCTTTCCAGGTTCGCGTATTGCAGCTTGGACTTTTTTTGGGTTTGTTTGGGGATGAATACTAAATTTGAAACTGTGCTAGTGGCCAACCCTCAACACAGCCTATCCGTGAACCTCGAAACTAGATCTATTGTGTTGGAGATTGTGGGCCTGTCTCCACAAGATGCCCCCATATCAAATCTAGAACCCTGTGCCCTCTTCTATTTTTGTGTACCTGAGAGGTTCCAAGTGAGTGGGCCGAGAAGGCACCGCTGTTGGAACCTCTTCTCAATGCCGCCGGCTACTTTGTGACCTGGCTGTGTCTGAGAATGTCCATGAAACAGAGGCGAAACAAAATTCGATACTCCTTGATCCCTAGGCCGTAGACTCTAAGCCTGCCTAACCCTAAACCTGCTTGGACGGCATGCTTGTTGCAGGGCTTGCTGTTTAGGGTTTAGGCGGGGATCGTGTTTCCATTTATAGGGTCGCACTACGCTTTTTGTAAGGTTTGCCAGGCTTACAGGGCGACTTGGGATTAGCAGTATGATGCGGGGTTGAGAGCGTAGAGTGCCCTCAAATTGAGAGGTTCCTTTTCGGCATCTGTTCAGGTGCATACTCGATCTCAGCATGGATCGGCTCACAACTTCCCATGCCAAGACACAAAACCCTGAATGATGCGCCCTCCCCGATGTTTCGCGCACGCCGCGGACCGGCGTAACCGCTTCTTTCCTCCACTCCAAATGTCTTGGAGAATTCTGTAGCGACCTAGACCCTGCCCTAAACCCCAAACCCGAAACCCCTAAACCCCTAAACCCTAAACCCCTAAACCCTAAACCCCTGCACCTACCCCCATCAGGGCCTAAGTACCGACGATTAGGGGGCACATACTTCCAACTAAGGATACTAGGGTTTGGGGTATGTATCCAAGCTGCAAGAACACTCCTTGGCACTTGGCTAGGTCCTTAGACCCTTAGTTTTGTGTGTTCCCGTATATTCCTATGACAAGTACCAAAAAGTTAGCTGTTAATAGCGATGCTAAGTGCCATGGTGAACAACCCTAAACCCTAAACCCAAAGCCTGAAAACAGCAGCCAGGTAGAGATGGACCTTATCTCCAGTCGTCTGGCCGATGCGCTGCGCATCCCACCGCTGAACAGCAGTGCCGACTCGGCTGAAGATCGCTTTAGGGTTTCATGGATAAGGCCTTCGGGTTTCAGGGATATTTTTTGAAAACCTGTATTTAGAATTTGCATTATACCCTTCATCCTGTAGAATGCCTTCGAAGCAGATCACTAATCACAACATTTTTATAGGGCCCTAAACCCTAAACCCTAAACCTACACCAGGTGCAGGGTTTTGGGGTTCGGGTCCAGGGCCAGGCTTTAAGGTTTGTTCAAAGCGGGCGCGTTGAGCCCACCATGGGATTAGGGTTAAGGGATTAGGGTTTAGGTTTAAGTGTTTCGGGTTTAGGGTTTAGGGTTGAGGGATTATGGTTTTAGTGCTTAAGGTTTAGGGTTTAGGCAGTCACCCACCCAGTAATGGGTACCACCACAAGGGATTATTGTAGGTAATTCCATCTTGGGGGCTTTCACTGTAGGAGGGATTGACCTAACTTTAGGGTTTAGGGTTCAACACATTGGGTATAACCAGGCGGTAGTATCATCCCGCCACATTTCCTGTTCTAGCTTCGGCTACGCCTGCTAGGGGCCAGTGTTCAGTGTTTAGGAATTGTGGGAACCTCAGGCAGGCCCTAAACCCTATTAAATACTCCAATATATTCCAGTAGTGTCCATTTTCTTTTCCATTATCCCTAAAATCCCCATTATAATCCCTATTCAGGGGAGGGGTGTTGTTCATCTAAGCCCTGGACCCTAAACCCTTTTGCTGAAAAAGGGGCTTGCCGCCAGGCAGCTTGCTCGGTGGCAGGGCATGCGGTCATGTAAACGGGCTTGCAGCGTTGTTTTCTTCCTGTGAGCTTTCTGATGTCCCACACACTAACCCCAGCTATCCCCACCCTAAACCCTAAACCCTAAACCTTATCCCCAGCTATCCCCATCCTTAATTGATTAAGTCACAGGGACCCTCCAAGTAGGACTTTGGCTGAACGGCTGGGTGACTCGGATATGACGGGCTCAGATCATACGCTTCAATTGAGAAGCGGATTTCGGTAACCCCAATTCCCAAAGTTAGGACTTTATTGTGACACAGGAATAGTTGTAGGGTTCTAGTTTTGTGGTTGGGGTTGCTAAAGCCATTTTGATTGTTAAGCTGTTTGGCATCAGTGCTTGCCAGGAAGTATCTTCCTAGGAACCTGAATGCCCTCCTCATACCTGAAGCGAGCCTCTAACCGGTAGACGCTGAACGATTCAGGGTTTGGGCCTTAGACTAAACCCCAAACCCTGCATATCAATCGCTTATACAACTGCGCAATGTATTTCCGAAGCTTTATTGTAGTTGCTTAGGCCCTGCAGTAGATTCCCTGTTTCTAAAGGCATAACTTAGGCCCTGCAGTAGATCCCTTCTTCATGGCTTAACAGGAATGAATACATGTCAGGATGCCTTTCTGACCCCAAGACACCGGACCACAAACCCTGAACCCCTCTAGGGTAGGGAAAAACCCTAGTGAAGTAGGGTTTAAAGGTCCGCTTTTGGTTGAGGTACATAGGGTTCCTTTGGAATATTGGTGCGCTTTTTTTTTTAACGGGGGTAGACCAAAAATTCAAATCGTGGGTCAAGTTATAACCAGAAGCTGTCCTATGGTCCCCTATACTTACTATTCGTCATAACTTTTGTCCAAACATCCCTAGACTCCAATCCCAAGTGAAAACCCGAGCGCTTGCCAGCTCAGGGGCCTGGCTTCTCTGCTCCTATAACGCACGCGTTCCCAGCAACATGCCTACCTAATACCTATACAATGCCTAAACATCCCCCATAACACCCCTTCGTAGGAAACCCTAAAACCAACCTGTTATCCCCACGCTAGAAACCTACACCCCAGAAACCCAAGAATCTAGACGCCGAAAAGCCTAGAACAACTTAAGCCCAAAAACCCTAGAAAGCTCAGAAAACCTAAAACATAGATACCCTAAACCCTAGAAGCCAAAGAAACCAGAACCCCAAACTATCGCAACGCTGCGGGTACTGACCACACTCTGCAGCAGCTGGATAATGAAACTTGTAGCATTGTCATATTTAGCGCTATTCATATGACCCCTACTATGGGGATTGTCCTAAATTACTGTCAATACGGGGTCCTATATTTAGGTTCCTATTATAATACGGGGCCCTATATAAATTTCCCCCATTTGGGAACAGTAACTTACGAAAACTCCCATATAGACTGTTCAGGGGGGGGAGGGGGTCAGTACCTTATGAACCCCAGTTATCTCCACTTCAAGCCTCTCAGCTGGCTATGAATTTAACAGGACTTCAATAGGGATCCCAAACAGGGCACCTAATTATCATAGAGTAGAGTATATAATATTCTGGGAATAAAAGGAACCTTGGCTGGTATATATACATCTTATTCTTACTACATGTGTATATGAAGTAGGATGATAATGGGCATATGAGGATGCTGTGATTCCTATCATATTCATCCTATATTCTTCTGGGGGGTTCCAGTCGAGTCCTTTTACAACCCTAAACCCTAAACCTTTAAACCCTAAACCCTAAACCTCTGAACCCTAAACCCTAAACCCTAAAACCCTGGCCCTTATATTCCTTTTACAAGACAGGTGGCTCTTGACTGCCTGGTCAACTTTCCTCGGCTGGCCAGTCGACCTCTGTCGGATGCTGGGCGATAAAGGGGTTTTAGGGTTTACGGGTTTTAGGGTTTAGGGTTTAGGGTCTTATAGTTCAGGGGTTTAGAGTTTAGGGTTTCGGGTTTGGGGTTTAAGGCCATAAACAACTACCGTTTTCACGGGATATTGGAGAACCAAATGTAAGAGCACATGGAAAGCGATGGAAGCTGGGATAAAATAGGGATCTAGAGTTGAAGGGACTCGAGCTACCGCTATTGCTATTGTGTAGGAAATCTGCGGGAAAACAGGATATTGCCTGGTTACCCTCAACCCTAAACCGCTTACATTTGCGTGAAGACGAGCTGAACCTTCACATTTGGGCCTTACGTACCGTGAAGCCTAAGAACTTTAGATCACCCTGAAACCTTGGCGCCACAAAACTTTAAGCTCTACACCCCTAGACCCCTAAACCCCTAAACCCTAAACCTCTATAAACCCTAGAGCTGAACCCTATAAGCCCCCAAATCCCTAAAGCCCTAAACCATTGAATCCTAAAGCTGAACCCTATAAGCCTGAAAGCCTTGCCACCTGGAAGCCCCACGAAAACAACGACATCTGGCAACACTGCGAACTTCCACCATTCCAGAACCACTTTAGGGTTTGGGTGTAGGGTTTTGGATTTAAGGATTAGGGTTTAGGATTAAGGGTTTAGGGTTTAGGGCGTGCCCAAACAGAAGTAGACTACTGTCCTTTTAAAAAGTTGGCTATATGAGGTTTCATGCTGACTTGATGGACTGTAACCTTTTGGTGGTTGGTAGGCTATATATGGGACCATCTGACTTTCCACTCCTCCCAGAAAGCCCTGACCATAAAGTCCCTAGTCCAATGAGGGTATGTTAACCATTGGGATAACTGAAGCTATCATATATCTTGTAGGGGTTATACGTATACTTGCTAAGTTTCCTTTGCCATAAGCCCTAGACAGTGACTACTGTGGTAGCTTCCATTTCTCTTCCATTCATCAAGGTCAACCCGAAAAGACCCAACCCGAAACCCTAAACCCTTGTGAGTAGTATTGTATTGGGGATACTATGGTACCCAATATAGAGTAAGATTATATCCTTTTTGGGGGATATAGTATTTTATATCGGGAATATAATCTTACTGGCTCAGGTGGCCTGGTAGGGCAGGACCAGACTGACATGGCATGGCCGCAGCCACCCACGACACAAGATGTTTTGGAAGCGAACCACCAGAGCAAATAAGCGTAACGTCCCGAAAGGAGAGATTTTGACTGCATTGCCGTGGCTTGCGCCAGATGGGGCTTGGGGTAGGCTGATATTGAAACTGTTGTACTGTTGTCCCTTGCTACTCTTTACGCATCCTGCCTTTTCCACATTCCATGTGGATTTACACAAGTCTCTGTACAACCAAGGTAAGACCTTTAACGCAGCCTGATAACTTCCTATAATTAGGCTCCCGTATGGCTCGCGTGGCCCACCCACCTGTGCAAAGAGCATATGCTAGAAGGCTAGAAGTTTGTTAACGCTTTGAGCAGCCTCAACTCTGGGAGCTTGGGCCTTAAGTAGGGGTTGCGGGGAACCGGGTGTCCGTTTCGGTAGCACGTCTCATAAAGCGCACGTTAAATGGCATTGCGGCTTCTGTATTTGTGCACCCGTATTGGCAAATCCCTTCCCCCTAAACCTTAAACCCTAACCTTCGCCCGAGGGGTCCGTGCTACGGCGGCGGAGGCCCGAGCCAAAGCAGCCCGGATGTTGAGCCTCGCCCGGCGGCCCAACCGGAGGGGACAGGCATGAGTTCATTGCAGCAAATGATTTTATGTTCTGCATTCTAGATTCCAGAGAGCGGAACACCTTCTTGAAGGATGCTGTTGATGAGCGCTTAACTTACGACTGTAAACTTACTTCGCCAAATTCATCATGATTTGTTCCTCTATTGAACCTTCAAGCCACAGATTCTCATAACCCTCACGTTCTTTCACTGTGAAATCCGGCGAGTTGGAACAAAACCAGGAACTCAAGATCCAAGTATTCTTTGAGATATCGGTCGCAAGCCAAGCCCGTGTCACCAAACCGGGCCCAACCCGAACAAGCGTGTAAGCTGTACTCTCCGTACCGTATCCCCCCAAATTTTGACACTCCATAAACCATGCTCCCAACACCCATATCTTCTCCACCAACCTCAAACCCTTCCGTGGCAGCCCCGCTGAGGCGCCTGCCCTTTTCGAGCAGATGCGGCCCCCAGAGGCCCCCTGATTTTCACAGGAATACGCGGGCTGTGAAGATAAGGGACTTTCCCGCTACTTTGTAAGACTATATCATAGATGGCTCTCCCAAACGGGAGCCACAATGTTGACAGCAGTGGTTCTAGCCCAGCAATTCCACCCCCCAAGCAAGGTTTCCTCCGCGTTGGGGTTGCAGTTTTGGCTGGATCGTGTTTACGTTTATGTGAAGACATGCCATGTATCGTGTTCTTGTCCGTGTGCCAAGCAGTGAACAGCCAGGGATTGTGTAGGGGTTCTGCGGAGTGTACATGTGCGCTATAAATGGATGGTGACGAGGTTTTGGTTGTCTGCATCCGGCTTTGTATTTTGATGCAAGGGACATTCCAATAGTGACATCATGTGGCATGCATTGTACGTAGGAGGAATATCTTTGGATGGATTTGTGTTGTATGCCGGATGAAGCGGGCTATGCCGCTATGCCAAAGATGATTGCAGCTTACTTGTATACCAAGCAAACTTGTGTTTCACCAGGGTTGCTCAAAGCTTTAGCAAGCAGTGAAGGCTGTAGCAGCAAGCCTCATTTTGCAAGTGTTTCTACAGATGGCATCCTTGAACCCAAGCCGCCAATTTTAGGAGATCTTTCCGGATAGCCTAAGGCCCATGGGCAGCCTGCCCACGCCCTGGAGGCCGCATGCTTTGGGAAGGGCCTCGAGGATTTTGGAAGTTCGAATGAGGGTTGTAGCCGTGAACCTCGACGCGAGGATTTGAAAGCTGGCGAGCATTTCGGGATCCCATTCAACAGATGTTTGCGGGCAGGTATAGGTGGGCTTCCTAATTCCGATTGGCCAGATCAAGGCTTAGCTTGGGAACGCTGGTGGAGAGCCTCCGCGCATCCCAGACTGTGCTCAGTGCTCAGGGAAACGAAGTTTAACTTTCCTTTCGCAGGGCATCTTACGCTTCCACGCACTCACCCCTGAGACACGAAACGCATGAAAAGCTGCAACTCATGCATCCCTCCGTCCTGACCCCGTCTCATTTTCCGTGTCCTTAGAGGCACCCTCATACGGGGCGCTTTCTAAGGGCTTCTTAGCATGCGCTAAATAACCAAAAGCATGCATTAGAATCGCCATAGAAGTACAATAACATGCTCCAAACTCCTATGGTAATTTGTCAGGCTCCTACAGCAGGAAACACAGCAGCACTTGTTCGCTCAGTGGAGGGCGCTTAGGCTACCTGCATGGTCGGACTGTGCAGGGCCAGGATGTCAGGTGGATGTCTTTGAATGGAGCAGGCTAGACTCCAAACTCGGTGTTGAGGATCCCGTCTCGCATTATTCACAGAGGCGAAATCTGGAGCCTGAACCTGGCAACCCTGAGCCCATGAAACTTAAGTTTTGGACCCAAGACCTGCGTTCTGGATGCAAAGCTCCAGGCCATGACAGCGCCCTCAATATCCCAAGTCCCTTGCATTGAAACCGGCCACGCACTGCAAGGAAACAAACCCTTTAACCTGAGAACTCGGGGTTGCGGGCTGCTAGGACGAAGCGAACTTGGAGGCGCCTGCATTTTCCAGGTTTTGAGGTTGCAGGGTTCAAGCGTGTAAAGGTGAGTAGTTAGAGGTTTAGGGGTGTTTGGGTTGAAGGGTTTGGCCTTGGGTACACACTTTCATTGTGCTGCAGATGTCGGGGCTGTGTTCCTTGCGAGACTCTTGAACGCAAAAATTTGGAGGGCGTGTATCGGGCTTTGAGGCCTTTGTTCCACGTGAGAATAGAAGCAGATGAAAAAGCTTGACTCCGTGGCAACAAAAACACCCCCAAATAGCAAACTCCACATCATCCATCTTGGACTCCTCGTGTAAGATCTCTACCTATGCCTACTCTGAGGTGGTTTGATAGCTTCCTGAAAGAGTTCAAACTTTCCTTCAAAAACAGCACCATTTAAACCCTAAACGCTAAATCCTAATTCCTAAATCAGATGCTGGATCTGAAGACCATGATCTGCAAACTGCGCAGCTGCCTCAGCCCATTGGGTTATGAGTCGAAGGTTTAGGGCTCAGGGTGAAGGGTCTGGGGTTGGGGTTAAGGGCTTTTATGTAAGTTACGGCTTCAGTCTTTTAGAGGTTTGTGAAAGTTTGGCAGTTAACTTAGCAGCTAAGGGTCTCTCATGGTCCGGGATCGGGAAAGGGTTTTGCCTGAGCCCATGGACGTTTGTACCCTGAACCCTAACCCCAAGACCCCACACCCTCAACCCGACACCCTGAACCGCGTAGGGATCAGGCGGGTTTCAGACGCTTGCGGCTTGAGATTTAGGTTTTGGATGGTCATTACAGCCCAAGATCTTTTAGGATGAGTTATAGAAGCCTAAACGATCACCAATGTTATCCCCTAATCATCCGTATATAGCTTTCGTATATTGATTCGACCAGGGCCCTTCATCGCAGTAATCCCGACTTCGGAAGATGCCTATGAAGGAATGTGTTGTGCGAAAATTTGATGATGGATTTTGTAGATACGGAAGTTTTAGCAAGGTGGGAGGGGATTTCTTGTGTTCCTCCCTAGAGAACCTACAGGGATAGTCTACAATAACTCACCAAACCCAACACCCCAAGAGATCCGCCTCTTCAAGCTAATCTGGTAGGTTTACATATCTGCAATCTGTGACAAAGAGCACGACCGAAGATCAAACAGCCGGAATTATGATGAATGGCGAAGCATCATAAGAACAGTCACGGGAGGACCAGCTTTCAAAGCGCTTCTTCGCTTCTCTCTGCCCGTTCTTTTTCACTTTGGCGCCGTGCACGCTTTTAAGGACCAGCGGCCAGCCGGATGATCGCCGAGCTCATGCGCTTCGGCGCTTTGAGCCGCAATGGGAAGGAGGTTGTTGAGCCTTAGGGTATTGATTTAGATTTTAGGGTCAGGGTTGTGACGGGAGAGGCTTGCGGAGTTGGCATTTGAGAGGGATGCAAATTGGATGAGGTTTTTGTTGTTTTTTTTGCCGGGGGAGGTATCGATTGGGCTTCAGCTTTTCGGGTGCCATATTTGTTCGCAGGTTCAGATGTGGGATCAAGCTAGACCCCCTACTATGATGTGTAACCGTCATCATTTCAGGGTCCAGCGGGAACTAGCGGGGTCCAGGACGGGAAGTGCTTTGCAAAGTAAACGGCTTGATGCATTCGCAGCTGTTAGTGGCTTTCCCATAGCTGCTTTGATTGGTCGTGACCTGACACGCGCAAGCCCACTTCGATCGTCTACCCGCTCAACAACAACAAAGGAAGACCCTAGCACTCATGGGGACAAAGTAATGACACCCCCTCAAGAGGTTTAACAATGAAGCCAAGAAGCGGCGTTTTCTGCGTGTCTCACATTGTGAAGAAACAGAGTCGCTGTACCCATAGCGTTCACGCGCCGCTAGTGAAGTTTTTGAGAGACTCCCACTTGAGCTCTAGCGCTTGGGGCCCAGGCCCAGCAACCCCCAAATCCTTAGACCCTCATTCCCATGCAGCTTGTTGGTAGCAGTGTGTCTAACTCCCAATTGCCCCAACCCCTTGAGCCTGACCTCTACTCTTACATACCTCACCCCGAAGCCCCGAAACCACGGGAGATAGATGTCCGTGGAGTCACGGCGAAGTAACCCATGCGTCTTCTGGCACACGCGCTTGAGCCAGAGGCTGAGACCGCAACCCGACCCGAACTCTATCATCCATGGGTTAGGGTGTTATGAGGTTTCCGCCTTTAGGGGGAGTTTAGTGTTTATGGTTCAGGACAGGGCTACTTGGCCGGCTATTTCGGGCTGTGTAAGGGGCTTGGGAGCTTGCGCAGGGTTATGGAGTTACAGTGCGTTACAAGAGTCCAGGGTCCTGTAACTCAGGGCTCGGGGTTTAGGATCTCGGATGGAGGATTCAAGTCTGGGGGTTGAGAGCTTCAGGTGCAAATGTGAGGTTCCACAGCTTTGAGTGTGAGGGGTTCCTTGGTTTGAGCTGGTTTATGCATACGACATCCCTCATATTCAGGGCATTCATCCCCTTTGCCGCCTGTACCTGCACTCAGACTGCTGCAAAATCTGAAGCCTTAATCCCTGTATTCTCAGCTTGAAGCCAAATACGGTACTCACCCTACTCTGCGACACACACCGCCTACACTTCCGAAGCTGTAGGCTCCTATTTAGCCTTGAGCCCTAAGCCCTAGGCTAGGGGAAGCATTCATCAAGTGACACCGAGGACCCCAGCTACGGACTTGGAAGCCATCCTAGAACCGCACGAATGCGGCCTGGAGGCTGGACCCCCAAATTACAAGATTGTTAGGGGGGTGGTGATGATTCAAGCGGGGTATCCATTTTCTGCCCGAGTCCTTGCCTGGTACTCCCCAAAGCTTTCCAAAGTTCCCCAGTACTCGCCCCCTGAACTCCGCCATCGATAATGGACAGGATGAAAGATGGAGGGGGTTAGGATAGTGGAGAAGTAAGGGAATGCAAGGGGGAAATGTGACGGACACCAGGGTCATATTTACGTTACTATATTTCGATTTTGCCGTATTACTATATTCTTATCTTGCTATACTACTATATTTCTATATTAGGCTTTAAGAGCAATTTGGATTTTGGGGCTTGGTGTTAAGGTCTTAGGGCTTATGGGTCAGGAATTGGGGTTTAGAGCCAGCATCTTAAGGGCCGGGATGATGATGAGGGTTTAGGGTTTGGGGTTTAGGCTTGAGATTTAACCCTAAACCCTAAACCGGATTTTAGGATTTAAGGTTTTAGGGTTTTTGGGTTTAGTTTTTAGGGATGCGGATTGCCTGGACAAGGGGGAGCCCCTGGAGCTACGCAACTTTCTGGGCATGACGGTCGAAGGGGACGGTGGCTAGGGTGTTATTTTAGGGCCTATATAGGGGTTTTATTGGGATAATGGATAAGAAATTGGAAGTTACTATAATAGTATAATACGGTATATATAGGGGTGTCTGAAGGGTTTTGGGAGGGTCGGGGTATGTGGTATTTTGATGGCTTGGAGTCTAGCGGCATGACGACGGCTCAGCTGCAATGCTGGTGATTAGTAGAGAATGGAGGATAGGGTCCTTATAGTCGTCCATTCTTTTAATTCTTCAGACTTTGCTAACCGCCACCGGTAAGCTTACCCGAACTCTTCACCCAAAGTCCAAGAGCTCCTAAACTGAATCCTCTAAGCCCCACCCACTCAAACCCCAGATCCTAGACCCTAAGCCATAGATATATACACCCACATATATAGGAGTTTCCATTTCTTTCCCATTATGCCTATATAACCCCTATCCTACTAAAACCCCTAAAGGTAAACGCCTTTTCTTGCAGGTGCGCCTGTCGGCTTACTTTGCGCAAGCGGCAGTGAAGCTGAGAAGCCTCCGTCGGCACAAGGACAAGCGATTGTTGCTTTGACTTGAGCTATTTGTCACTCAACTCTTTTTTGGGGGGTTATACAGGGGATTATACAGGAGAGTGCTATAGGGGCTATTGAGCAGGCTACTGATACTCGGAGTTTGCAGTCTCGCTCATTTGGCGTTCAGGATGTGAGATGCGAAGTATGTGGTCATTGTTGGCCACTTGTTTGGAGTTATATTAGTACCCAGTAATTAAGGGATATGATCTATCGTCTGTACTGTTATCGCAATTAGAAACCGGAGTGCAATTTTTTGCTCTTTGATGTAGCGAGAACTTTGGATGCAGGGCATAGGGTGTAGATTTAGGGCGTAGGGTGCGGTCAAGTTTAGAGCCCAGTTCATTTCATCTCCAAGTATTTGGCCAAAGTTCCGGAACTTGGACAAGACCTGGCCAAGGGGCCAAGTTAATGTACTGTATTGGTTGAGAATCTTGACTGGTTTCTTTTCACCAAGCACCTGCCTGACCAGTTGTCCAAGAAAAACTTGGCTAGGATTTGGCCAAGCAGACTGGGCTTCGCACACAGAAAGCAGGAAACAAGCAGTGCTTTCGAGCATGCAATCACATGACAGACTTTTGTTGACATGTGCTCTGGGTTGCAAATACAAGCCCGGTCAAATGTCCGAACACTTGACCAACAGCCGGACAATTGGTCGTTTCTAGAAACTCTGCCCAAACTTGGCTGCCAGCCAAAGCAAACCAAGGAAAAAGGTACATAATAGACACGACAAACTTGATATTGCTTTTGCAATCCGGCCATCGGAAACCTGAATTGGGGTCCAATATTTCAAAACGTGTTCGGCGCCGCTGATGTTACTTAGCAACTTTTCCAGCATTTCCCCGATAACAAACATAAAGCAGTTCGGCGGCAGAGGCTTGACGACATGCTGAAAAGCATTTTAAGGCAGTTGGCATCATAACGCCTGGAGGCAGCCGTCCGCCACTTCAACACCTCCAATGGCACACGCGGTACCAATGAACGCCGGCTCCTGGGATGTGAGACATGCGACTCTCATTTGTTGGTTTCTTGGGAAAGGGCTTTGTGCCGTCTTACATGGTTTGACGGTTTTATTGGGTGATGGTGATGGCTTCAAAGGCTATGCCACAGGCCAAGGATAGTGATAAACAGTGATTTGAAAAGTCGTGCCGGCCAACCAAGGCCATTAGATTCTACTTTCCAGAGCCTGGCTTTTGTGAGCTTGACTAACTTTGAAGGTCCAATGCCGCCTTGAATTTCACCGCCTACCCCAAGCTCCCCAGCCAAGACTGGTGTCGTGAGACGTGGTATGCAACAACATCTTCATCACATGACGCCCAGGTTGGCCTATCCCCAAAGGAAATGTTTCTCATAGTGCGAAGTGTCGGCTTGCACGAATGTGTTGAACACGCGGGTGACATATTGGAAATTTGAAGCAGTTCTCTCTAGTTTAGCGAAAATACCTATAGTCTTGGAACATTTTTAATATCATTATCATCATCGTCGTCGTCATCGTCATCCTCTCGTCACCATCATTGACGAAAACCGCCACCGCCGCCGCCACAACCGCCACCGCGACCGCGACCGCGACCGCCACCGCGACCGCGACTTGCACCGCGACCGCCACCGCCACCGCCACCGC
>CAJNIZ010004641.1:10184-21053 GCA_905231905.1 Symbiodinium pilosum | reverse complement strand
ATATCTCCTAATGTACAGCCATGTCAACTAATCTGTAGACCCTGTATTCTGATGCCGTATGGCTCAAATACCAGGGCCCTTGAGCTAACCCCGCTTCGCAGTGTTGAAAAGGTCTGCGCGACCAGATTCAGAAAAGGATTTAGGGGTTTAGGATTTAGGATTTATAGGGTTTAGGGGTTTAAGATCTAGGGTTTATAGGGCATAGGGTTAAGGGTAGGTCTAGAAAACCCAAGTTACGACCGGCGCTATCCCATTCCAGTGTCAATGGACTTCTTGTTGTTATTACCCTTACTAGTAGTGTTATATGAGCTGCTGTGTAAACTTCTTAAAGGGGGGTATATGGGGACAATATAGGGGAATACTATACCGGTTATTAAGGGTGATACTAGGAGTTTTGAGTTTTGTTGTATAGGACATTAATGCTTTTAGCACGCGTACCTGGCTTGTAGCTGCTGCAAGGTCCTGATTCTGAGGCTTTTGCTATTCTGCGGACTTGACAAGTGTGGTTGGGCGTCAATTCTTTCCGTGCCTTAACGTAGCATGCAAGCAGGAGGGGCTCAGTCAAGATGAGCGGCTCTTCAACATGGAACAACAAAACATATTTTCCCTAATATATAATGGTACTGTATTGAGGGGATCTCTTATTAAGGGTACCAAGCTCCTTCGGGCCGGGCAGGCATCAGTAAGCTTTACGATTCAAAGTTGGGGGAACCCAAATTTAGGGTCGGTCTCCTGATAGGTACTGCTTCGGGTTAAGAGTCAGGGGCCTGGGTTGAGGGCTGAAACCTTAAACCCTAAAACCTCAGCCGAATATCCTAAACCCTAAGCCCTAACCGTTTCGGGTCAAAGGCTTCGGGCTTGGGATTTAGGGCTTGCTTGCGTGGATCTCAAAGCGGCATTCAGGGCCGATGTAGCTTTTGCTAAGGATTCCGCGAATACTGTCAGAGATTACAAGTGCTGTTATCATTGTCATTACTAGTATTATTACTTCTATGAATATTCTTAGTATCATGATTATCATGATTATACTTATTAGTACTAGTATTGTGATATTCGTAGTACTATTGCTGTTACTATGATTACGTCCTAGTATTATTGCTGCTATCATTTTTGCTATCATGAGTCTTACTTCACTTACATGTGAATCATCCTGCAAAACTTCGAAACCCTGTCATCAAGAAACGCTCCTCGTGGTTTTGACCAGGTTCCATGTCATGACAGCGCCTTCATCCATGAATTTGCCGGTGGTTAGTAGGGAATGTGGGAATACAACCCCTATCTAATCCCTACATAGTACACTCCCGTATTCCCTCCTAACCAACAGTACGTCAAAGGTTTGGGTTTGCTATCTGCTATTACCTCACTTCAAAGCCTTGAACCCTGAACCCCTAAACCCGAAACTGTAAACCACTACACCCTAAACTCTAAACCGAAACCCCCAAACCCTACCTTCACAGCCATGAAGTCTAAACTGTGCAGGATCGATCGTGGCATCGACATTCCGGATGTCTGGCGGTGGCCTCCACATCAGCGACACCCATGCAAGACACAAAGGAGGCTGGTTGGGGGAGGGTGCCACCTAGCGTTTTGTTCTAGAATAGCATGAGCTAGGTCAAGGCGTTCTGCCCTACGTAGATTTCAATTCCCCAAGCAGAAAGCGCCCAAAAACTCAAATCCCCTGTTTTGGAAGCTCCACGCATGCCAGTTTTCTGAGAACCCCTGCATAACGGACCCAATTGTGACAATTTCCTACAAAGTCCTGAGCAGAATTTTTCTTGTGCAGTTACGGTGCGGCTCAGGACCGAAAAAAAGGTCACGCTGATGCATGCCTGATCTCATAATCGTAAACGAAGTATGCTACCTCGATAGTTCCATCCACGGCCAGGAGGACACCAACCCCTGCAGCAGTCAAAACCCTAGCCACTTTTGGCTCGTCCTATGGCAGGTGCTATTCTGTCACCAATGGTCAAAATCCTGGGCGGCGATCTTCGTATCAATAATGCCCTGGCAGAGCAGAATGGAGGCGGCGGCTTTAGGGCGAGTGTTCAGGGCTTCGGGTGTGGTCCTTTCCCCCTATTCTTGGTACTAAATCTGTATGGCCTTTGTATACTCGAAAGTCACAAGCCACAAGGTGTGGCATGTTTCAGGTCACCGTCCTAGTAAGCACCTCCCAACTCGTAATATTGAATATGTTTCCCAGGCAATGTTCAGTATTCGAGGTTAGGAGTGCTTTAAACTGGGAGCAATGGATTGACTTACAGGTGGCTGGCAAGGATTGCAGGGCTGGATCCCGTGCCGTCCTCACATAACCCTTTTTTGGTAGCCCACATGCTCCCTAGTCCTTTATTTCTCCTGCCTATTAACCACCAGTTACCCTAAATTCGGAGCTCGCGATGATGGCTTCGACTACGAGTGGTGGAAATCTTGGAGAACTGAAGACACCTAAGCTAAGGCCACTTACATCATTGGCGACACCGAGGGTGATGCGAGAGTTCTTCCTGTCCAGCCTTGCAATTAAGGAGCTCAAAACAAAAAAACTTTCATTTAGAAGAAGCAGTCCGGGTCGCAGGCTTGCAGGTATAGTCAAGGGGAATGTAAATGCTGCCGATGTTCGATGCGCGAATCCGACTCCCCAGACTTTCGCATGTCAATCACACATTCAGTTGGCCTTACTGGCCTATGCCAATTTCAGATGGGTGTATTTGGCTAACCCCACACCCCTAAATAATGGGCACAACTAGGATTGCTATACAGATATTACTGACAAAGTCTGTCCCCAGCCGACGTACTGGGGCAACACGCCTTGCTGCATTCCACGACTATGCGCGCGTTGAATCGAAACCCCTGCGCTTTAGCCACATGGACTCTCTCGGGGTTTAGGGTTCAGGGTTCCTGCCAGCATGTTTACACGTAGCACCCTAGTAAGCCGAGGCAGTTAAGGGTTTGGGGCTTATCATCGCAAATACTGACTGAACCTAAAGCCCCCCACCCACGAAAGTCAACGTCCCCCTTTCCTTGGTGGGCCTTTACTACAACTTCAGCACTTTATGACTTTGGGAGTTCTTTTATTTCTTATGAAGGAGGCTAAAACAATGTTTTTCATCGATCGGGGGAGTAACGAGCAATCAAATTTCATGTCATGCTGCATCCAATGGATAGAGGAAATCCTGCACCACTCAGGATAGTTGAGGCTTAGGATTTTTGGTTGGCGGGGCGCAGGGTCCCCATGACCCTCCAAGTAGGGTACAGGGTGTATGGGGTTGCCAGATTTCCCAAAGTAGGGATTTATGTTCCCTTCTTTCAAAGCCCTCACTAGGCCCCAAACCCCCCGCATATCTTCATATGGGTGGTTGTCAAAATTGTGGTCCCTTTTTGGATCCCTAGTATAATACGGCACCTAATATTTAGGTACCCAAAAAGGGACCATAATTTTGACAACCACCCATATATAACCCCAATATACTATAGTAGTTTCCATTTTCTTTTCCATTATTCCCCAATATAACCCCATATAACCCCAATATAACCCATATAGCTCTAGGTAGCTCTTACCGAACCTTAGACCCTAATCCTTCAGTAGCGCTCGACTTGTGGAGGCGCTTTCCGTGCGCATCGAGGCGATGAGTCTGTGATTGCTCGCTTTTAATGGGGATATATAGGGGAAAAATGGAAAAGAAAATGGAAGCTACTATAGGGATGTATAGGGGAATGGCGACCGGGATTTAGGGGATTATGAGAGAAAGGGATTGGATCCTAATTGCTGAAAGGTGCTTTGGGCAAACCTCGGATTTGAGGTGTTTGGCCGTATGAAATGTCCGAGCATTCATGTCTAGGAAAAGCTGAAAGCCGCAGAAATCTTTCTGGCTGGTGTGGCCACTTTGATGGCCACTTTACGGGCATCCAATAGAGGCGTGAATCCTGAGATATCTTGAGGCCATCAAACAAGCCCAAGCTTGAAATCTCAGTCCAGTCAAGAGTTGAGACATTTAGAGCCTTACTTGCCCCGGTGCTCGAGACACTGGCGTCTCAAACCTTGTAGGCCCCAGATCCGAAACTCTACGCTGCGAGGACCATGGAGTCCCCTGTGAACTCCTAAAGGAATGATTACTTGGAGGGTCAGGGGGACTTAGAAAGTAGGTTAACAATCCCTATAACCTAGATAGTAACCCCAATTATCCCCATCATCAACCTACTTACTAAGTCCCCCTGACCTTGTCTGAATTGTAAACCCCCTGAAAGGCTTTCACATGAGCGGCGGCCATGTCACCATCAACGAGCCATACGCATTGACAAATGGAGGCCAGCCCATGTAGGAAGGGTTGAGGTTAGGTTCAAGGTTAAGGGTGTTAGGGTTTGTGTACCTATCCCGAAAAAGGTGAAGAATTACATCTACCTGGACCAGGGAAAGGGGGTAGGGAGTGTGAAGGCACACAGCTCATGCTATGGTTTGGAGGTTTTACAGTGAGGTTTTGCGTCAGGGTTTCAGCGATGAGGTTTATATACATATATATGTACGTCACAGTGCTCTATGACTTTCCTCAAACAGGAGGTTTCAAGCTAACGTTGATCCCGTTTTACAGGAGCGCGGATTCAGGTTTGAGGTTCAGGGTCCAGGTTTCTCGCTTCACTGGGTTGCTGCTAAGGAACATAGATGAAGTTCCTATAATACGGAAGCCCTCTTATTTACGAAGTACTCATAATTCGACAGCTTATCTTAAGTTCCTTAACAGCAACCCAGTTCAGAGCCACAAGTGAAGATTCATGGTTGACACTCAACCCCAAGGCCTCTAGACCTGCATATGCTCTGAAGCCTGATCCCTGTAATGCAATAGGCGGAGACTACTTTTCGAGAGTCTAGCTTCCCGGGAAGCCTGAAGCAACATAAACCTTAGCAAGAACCCTTTGGACAGCAAATGCTCATACTCAGGACGCTGAAGTTGCAAAGTCCTGAGGTGTATTTATAGGCAGACATAGTTTCTCAATTATGACCCTTTGCAACAAGTGCGGAATAGATCCCTCGCGAAGTCCTATGCATATTCAATGTGGAAAGTTACAGGGATCATCCCATTTCTCCTGGACTTATGACAGGTCGTGGGGGTAGCATAAGCATTTTGACCTTGGTGGAGGTCTTACAAGAGCCGGCTTGAATGCTACCCTGCACATATCAGTTTCAGCATGTCAGCCATAGTCTGAACTCCTAGTATCCCCCTTAGTAACCCCTCTAGTACTCTTTATATATCCCCCTTCAAGGAGTTTAGATTAAAGCTCATGTGCCCATTGCAAGTGTTCAGAAGTGCCCAGAAAGGCAGGTCGTTTGGAGCCTATATGTCCAATGTCGTTTCAGACATGGTAGTTTCTCGAAATAGGGAGACCCCAACATAGAACCTCAACTATTGTACTGCTTGTTTTAGGAACCCCCAAAAAGGTACCCCCAATTTTGGGAAACCCCGGTATACCTCAAAAGTACCCCGACCTTGCTGTAGGAACTTCCGGAAGCTCTACTTGGGGTTTAGGGTGTAGGGTTTCCATAAGTGGGGGACCCCAATACAAACCCCACATGATACAGCCCTTGTTACTGGACCCAACAAGGTCCCCGTAATGTTGGGAAGCCCCCATTTGGGGAGGGATGCAAACCAGCCACCCAGTTGGCAATCCCTTTGTACCGTCGTAGCACATCATCGAGGGCTACCTACCTCCGAGGCTATCCTCTCGTTGCGTAGTAAGGAGTAGTGGGGTTTAATACCAAAGCCCCTAAACCTAAAACCCTAAACCCTTAACAGGGCAAACCTGACATGTTTTGAAACGGACAAGTCTCCAGCAGACTCCAACAGCCGTCATTCCTTCAGTGGGGGAGTTCATTTCGAGAATAATATCCTTATCGCAGATTTTTGGGCTTGGGACTTAGGGTAAAGTACCCATATTCCCTCCTCATAGGTCTCCGTATATCTATCCTGACATTATCCCCATATATACCTCCGTGAACGTTCAAAGATTCCCTCCCCGCTCCCCCTTAAACACCAGTAAGCTCACCGGTCTCCTGGGCTGAGGTGCA
The DNA here is from genome assembly GCA_905231905.1 of Symbiodinium pilosum. Lineage (NCBI taxonomy): Eukaryota > Dinophyceae > Suessiales > Symbiodiniaceae > Symbiodinium > Symbiodinium pilosum. The sequence goes on along the minus strand of CAJNIZ010004641.1, from coordinate 15,001 downwards.
ATCGCGACACTCAAAGTCAATTTGCCACTTGGGTGCTGATTGACTGCCAACCATTGACACAGGTCTCCTGTATGAATGTGGGGGCTGCCCCAGGTTCATTAACATACTTGTCCCCACCATGAAACTGCCATGGTATTCCAGATTCCTGCTTGAGTTTCCTCCATTCAGGAAGCAGTAGTTTAGCAAACCTTCATGTACATTGTACAAACATTTCTCACGCGTGTCGACTGGCTTGTAGCGGAGTCTTGGCTCACATGAGCTCAAAACAACATTCTGCCCATTCTGCTTCACTATCACACCTCAGAGAGTCCGGCCTTAAAGCCCCAAAAATTAAATCTTATAGATTGTTCGTATTTCGGGCCGGGCGATGTGGTCTCCGACCTAGAAGGATACTGCTTGCCCTACTTGAAGGCTCATGTGTTTGTTACGCCAGGTGATGATTGTCCTCAATTATGATATACTTGTAGTCACCCTAGCTTTGCCCTACCTGTTGCTAGCCAATTCAACGTGACCCACCAAGTAGTTCTGATTTCATGCAGACCCGCGCATTTCTGTATCATCTAGGCAGTGAGGCGTTGCTAGCGACTAACCAGGCCAGGCAGATTCTACATTCACATGGGGGGGCTCAAAATAGTGGGCCCTCAAGGATCGCATGGGGGGATTTCCCTACAGGGTACACATTGAAATATACGGCATTCGGTGTCCATTTGGGGAGACCTTGGATCAGAAGCATACCTTGTACGAGCACTTTTCGTGCAGTGAGACGCCGAAAGTTGGTCAGAGGTACTTGCTCTATGGAAACATAGCCCGCATCCTTCACCAGCTTTGATGTTTCTCTCTACCTCATGAAGCTCAACGCGAACAAAAAACATCGTCCACACCCGTATGCGCATCTGATTGTCGAAAGAGGTTCTATCCGATTCTGTAAGGCAGGGGTACATGACCCTAAGCCACAATCACTCCAATCCCTGAAGCTGAAGCCTTGGCTTTTCCTGAACAGAATCACCTCCGCCCGATGTGTTGTGGTGCCTTAGGACGGGTGGCAACCTGGTGATACGAAGTTCAAAGGCAAAACAAAGTGGAGGCTTGAAACCCTGAACCCTACAAGATGTTTCCGAAAGTTTTTATGAGGAGATGTATGGGGTTGCTGTTAGGAAACTTAATTTAAGTTACTATATTGGGGAAAGTTATTATTTACTCTATATATATGCATACCCATTATGGTAATTTGATTTAGGTTCCTTAACAGCTACCCAGTCTAAGGGTTTCTCTGGCTAGGCCTCAGCCCCGCCCTAGAACTCATGGACTATAGTCCCCCTTAAGTAGATAGAATATGGTTTTGGGTATATTATAGTAAGATCCCCATATACCCCATATTCTATCTACTTCAGAGGGACTATAGTTTCAACTTCTTTTCCAAAGCCTCCTCTACGTCTATTTCATTAAGCGCTCTAGGCTCTAAAACCTCCCACGGGAAGCAACTAGTCTGAAAAACTCTGTTGGTATGATGATGGGGTTATAACTTGCTGGGGGTCAGCAGGGAATAAGGAAATATATAATGTAGGGATTATATTCCCTATTCCCGATTGGACACCAGTAAACAATACAGTGCTGCTGAGTAGTTACCTTCTTCCCAATCCATCCTCCCAGGTCCTCCGTATACTCCCTCTAAGTAGGAGACATAGGCCTGTTGGAATCCCTCACAGTGATCCCGATAACCCTTACATAATCCCCATAGCACCCATATAATCCTCAGAACCCCTAGAGCCCGTTCTGGCGGCTGCCGAGTTCGTCAATATACAAGTCCAGATGGTCAGTTAGAAAGTCTGTTTGAGTTTTTTCTGCCTGTCTCAAAAGCCAGACTCCCTTTTTTGAGCCCTTACCCTGCCTCTAAAGCCCAAGGAGGTCCTGCGATCTTTGGTCTAGCAAAAAACCCCTGATTCAGATGGAGCCAATAAGATGTTCAGAACTTGTGGTCCTTTCCTGTGCCCCCTCCATACTGCAGCTCAGAAATCTTCGGTGGCTAAACAAATCCCGAACTACCTTGCACGCTTTAAATCCCAGAAATTACTGCAGGATAGAGGCGCTATCTGAAATGTCTAACAAAGGCCGGGGGTTCAAGTTTTTGGGGATCTCGACACTCCTTCATGAGAAGGAGCCATCCGCGCTGCTTTGAACCTGCATATGACGGGTGGCAACCTCACCATTGACGGATCGATTGCAACAACCAACGGAGGCCAGTATGTGGTAAAGGGTTTCAGGGTTTACTTATCTTTGGTTAGCTAGAAGTATAAGGAATGGATTCTTATAGTAGTCCCTATATAGCCCGTTATAGTTGTTTCCATTTTCTTTTCCATTCCGTGATTCCCAGCCAGACAACGGCAAGCTCAGGGCTTAAGGTCGTCCTAGGTTCTTCTCAAGGTTGAGGTCCGCTGTTGCATGCTCACGGGGGAAGGTAAACGGATCTTCATTCTGACCTTGCAGAGAAGACTTCTCATTTCGATAGATAGGCTTGCAAACACTGCTCGCCGCTAGCCCTACAGTACCTTCCTAGCGTTGACAGCGGACATGAATCTGCCTTGCCCCTTCTAGCGTGGGTATTTGCCTAAATTAAGTCAGCACGGGTCCCCACAGTTTGGTTCCTATTGGAATACAGGTCCATATACGAAGTTCCGCCATTTTGGGAACAGTAATCTAGGCCAAGCCCATGACGTAGCACCAAATCGTGAGATCTTCGCTCATCACCGATCTGGAGTGCCATGCGGTAGTTGGATGTGTGCTTTGTTCTCTTCCAAGATATTGCACGAGTTCTCCGCATCGTTTCAACAGTTTTTGCAATGCCTCCAAGCATATTGGCAAAAATGCACAAGTTGAATCCTAGGCGAGTAGACGGGTTCTGACGAACGTTGTGGCAGCAAGTACTAGAAAAGAATCTGGGAGAGAATGCAAGAAACACATTGCATATGCAACTTTGCCTGCTGATTGATCTTCTGGAAACCCTGAACCCAAAATGACCCTACACCCCAAGCCCCACAAGTAAACCTAAATGTTAGTTTCCTTAGATAGGAGAACCCCAATGTAAACCCAGATATCTCTCAATCCTGAACCCTAAACATGGGGATCTCCAGGCCAACAACTAAACCAAAATCCCCGGGTTGGGCAGGCGCGATCAGCGTCGCGAAGGCCATTCTGCAAGGCGGGCAGTGCCCAAATTAGGGTCCCATTTTGGGCCCCCTTTAAAGGGGATTATAGGGATTATATCGGGATATTCAGGGTTTAAGGTTTTCCAAAAGTAAGGTTCCCATTTCGGTACCCCTCAATATCAGGTACCGTAATAAAACCTATAACCAAAAGGGGCCTATAATTTTTGAGAACAACCCAACTGTATAACCCCTATATAAATCCTAGATAATATAGTAGCTTCCATTTTCTTTTCCATTATCCCCATATAACCCCTAAAGCCTAAACCCTAAACTCCTAAACCCTAAACCCCTAAACCCATCCCAGGTGGCAACCTCAACATTGCGTCTACGTATGCAGACTGCGGAGGCGCACTGCGAGCTGTCAGGGTGGTATGGGGAAGTTCCCAAATTTAGGCTTTAGGGTTTAGGGTTTTCCCAAAATTAGGGGTACCTAGTGTAATGGAGAATCAAATGGAAAAGAAAATTCAAAATGAAATGGAAACTGGATTTATATAGGGGATTATAGGGATAAATAAGGGTTTCCCCAAAATTAGGGGTATCATTTTGGGGGGTCCCTATAACAAGGATTACAATATTTTGGGGTCTATTGGGGTCCCCCTATTTTTGGAAACTACCGCATTTTTGTTTGTTTCCAACAATGAGAGGTATAGTATCCCTTAAGTAACTAGAATATGGGGTATATGGGGATCTTATTATAATATACTCAAAGCCGGATTCTATCCACTTAAGGGGGACTATAACTCTTTGGGGATCCCCATACTAAGAGTTATATCTACATAAGGGGTCTTTTTATTCACGGCAACTACCATTTAGGTTACTCTTAGGGCTTTGGCTTAAGGCTTGTAAGGGTCGAGGTTCACCTTGGGCTTGAACTTGCCAGTTCATAGAGATGGGATGAGGTTTTTGACCCATCCTCAACTGAACTCTCAACTGAAAGTCTTAAGCCCTGCGGCCCTTAATCCCAAACCTTTCAGGCTTTTGGGGTATTGTGAGCTTTTTGTTAACTATCACTCCCTTTTGGGGTAGGGCCATGCTGCTTAGCCTGATTCATCAGCAAAACTTGCCCTCGAAGTTTGCCCGCCAGATGTAGCGATGATACAAAGTAAATTCTCAAATGACAAGTTGGGGCTTGGGCTTGAAGGTGATGAATGCTTTTCACATCGGCTGGTTTCTCTGCAGTGCCGGTGTGTGACGAACGTGACGACTGTGATCCTAGCATTGTGGAGCGTTACAGGGAGCCTAGAGATTGAGACGCACTTGCGTCGACCGACTCAGACCTGTAAGCAAACAGCACAATATGCTGCAGACCGATCTCGACCCCTGGACTCTGTGGAGTTATACCCGCGATGATTCAGAAAGTAGAATCCCATCTTCTTGGGAACTGCCAAAAAAGTAGTATATGGTACCGTATTGGAGGCTGTACTTACTAGATCCTCCACAGGTCCCGGTTACAGAGGCCATTGGGAAGTGGGAGGGCTGAAACTTCGCAGATTATGGTGAGCCGCTTCAAAAACATCAGAGGTCTAGGGTTTAGGAACTTATTGAAAACTCATCCGTGAATCTTGCGTGCACCCTTGGGAAGAGAAAGCTTGGTGTGATAAAGTGCTTGTACAG
>CAJNIZ010004641.1:0-10084 GCA_905231905.1 Symbiodinium pilosum | reverse complement strand
TAGGAAAACGACCGGTTTTCACACCTGGCCTTTATGATCAACAGATTTCTAGCTTCTAGTACCCCAGAAGCTCTGCGCCCAGAGGTGCCATGTGGATAACCGACTTGAACCTCGGTTGCTCCTCTGGCGTCCTTCTTGTTTTTGTGGGTTAAACTAAGTCCCTTAACAGCAACCCAGTTTCGTGGGTGTAGTTTGCACAGGAACTTCTCGAAACAAGTCACTGACGATGCATTCAAAAGGCCAAGGTGGTACGGGTAGGAAGTATGATGGCGGCCAGGTTCAAGGATTGCTGTGAATAGAAACGTCATAGACCATTGGCCGAAAGCCAGCAGTGCCTCACCCTAGGTAGTCTCACAGGGTTCCTTTGTTTAGCTGCGGCGGTTTGGGATACAAGAGCAAGATTTGGGCGTGTGTGTTGGGCTTCAGACCTGCAAGTTCGTGAAACGGGTTCCGAGATTTCTGTGCTGGGTGGTAAATGTCAGGGCCTGTTTATCTTGCTGTAACTGGAGAAACAGCTCACCACAAGGTGCGGTCTGAAAGCGACAATCTTTTCTTAGGAGCACTTTGTGGAACAGATGTCTTTGGACACGGACAGCATTAGGGGGAATTGAAGTGGTTCTTCCAGGAAACCCCCTAGCCGTAAGAGCAACGAAGGATTCTCAAGGGCAGCAATGTCACCATCAGCGACTCACACGCAAGGCAAGACGCAGGCCTTGGAGTTTGAGGTTTGAAGCATTGACTGGGACCATGATCTTCAGGGCTGCACAGAACACCAAAAGCAAACTGAGCAGTGCCCCCAGCTCGGCGAATGGATAGTGCCCTACCACAAAGTCGACGGAAGATTCAACCAGGAACGAGGTAGAAGGGGTGCGCAAGGTGCCAGGGTGCTAGGATTTAGGCTCTTCTAGGTTCAGAATTACTTGGGTTCGTCAGAAAGTTGAGTTTTGCAAGGTCATGACTTCTGAGTCCTTCGTGTGGTGCAGTTTCCAATCACAATTACAAAAGCCACATGGTTAGGTGGGTATGTAGGATATCCAGAGAAGCCTGTTGCTTTTGGCAAAGTCACAGATTCCGCGAGGCTTCCCAGCAAAAACCCGACCCTCCAAAGATATGGTTTTGGGATGGGATATCCTGGCTACCATCCTGTGAATATGCGGAGATCCACTCCTCTGCTCAGCGAGCAGATGTGGAAGAAGAAAATCAAGCAGCATTAGATGCTTCTCCCCTTCACCCTGGGGAGGTGCGATTCCTACAGCCTTTATGCTAGACCTTCGAGCCTTCTAGTGTAAACTCTACACTCCAGATGTTACATCCCAAGCCCTAAGCAAGGCCTACGCCTTAAGTGCCAAGCCCAAAGCCTTGAATCACCGAAGTCCTACTTAAGTAGGTTAATCACCCTTTATAACGCGCACAGTAAGCCTAGTTACCCCCTTTTTTCCTACTTACTAAGCCCCCCTGACCCCCCAAGTAAGCTGTACATCTTAGACAGGCTGGGTTGCTGTTAAGGGACTTAACTGAAGTTATTATATTGCGGAAACTTATTATTTACTAGATATATACCCATTATGGTAACTTACTTTAAGTTCCTGAACAGCAAGCCACAAAATGCCCGATATGCATATGTATACCCTATTATAATGTGGTAGTTTTCATTTTCTTTTCCCATATCCTTATATTCAACCCCTATAAAGGGAAGTCCTAAGCTGTACATCTTGAACAGGAGGAGTTCGAGCGACCGCGATCAAGATCTTGGCCGGAAGCCTCACCATAGACAAGTCCATAGCCACGCAAAGTGGAGGCTGGTTTAGGGATCAGGGTAGAAGGTTTAGGGTTGGAGGGTTTAGGGCCTAGGGTTTTAGGGTTTAGGGTTTAAGGTTAGGGTTGTACCCCAGGGCTGTGTGGGATCCTTTTAAGGGCCGCTAGGGGACTACAAGTAAGGGCTATATTAGGGCTATATTGGGAAAACTTTTTAGGGGTACGACCCTAGTGGTACAAACCAGGAACCCTTGAGGCTGTGCACCTGAGGGTTGTAGCGATAACGGTTTCAGGAATGCATGATATTGGGGTTATACAGGGATAATGGAAAAGAAAATGGAAACTACTATAATGGGGTTGTATAGGGTTTAGGGTCTGGGATTGTGATTCAGCAAGTCAACCTGTAGGGAGTTAGGGAGGTAAGTTTGCAATGGGGGGTTTGGGCATTTAGCAATTTTGGAATTGGGGTTTACTGAGATGGACTGGGGACTAGCTAAGTGGTCGCAGGCCGCATACAAGGGTAATTAACTGATACATACCCTCTGGAGCCTTCCTTAGCAGGATTCAAGGTTGGGGTTGAAGATTTCGGAGGGTCGCTCTGGAGCCTGTGGTGCAACTTTAAAGATTTGGCAGCGGGCTGAGGCTTAAGCAGAAAAGCGTTGGTGTTCAGGAATCCGAAAACTTACCAAATCAACAAGTACATGCTCCAAATGACAAAAGGGGCTCAACCGATGTAGACTCTAGGGCTAGGGTTTAAGGTATCTACCTAATCTGTGGTGCCTGATTTTGGGGTTGCTAGCCTGAGCAACTGGGCATGTAAGGGATATCAAAGAGCTCACCCTCGGAGCAGTGATCACACTAATCCGAACTTATCTTTGTTTAGCAAGCCTGACTCTCGGTTATTACTGGAATGGTGCTTGAAAGCTTTCACTTCACACTCCTGTCCTAACTCCAACAAAACAACTCCTGTACCCCACACCCCAAACTTTGAGCGAACCTTAGCCGTATACCCTAAAGTGACCCTGAACCAACCTGAACCCATCCATCCCAGGTGGAATCAAGGCTGGGAAAGTCCAACTCATTGCCGGCTCTTTGAGCCTAACGCGCTGCGAAGCCCACCATCATGGAGGCAGGGCTAAGGTATTGAGACTTACGGTTCAGGGTTTGGGGCTTGGGATGCAGGCTTAGGGTTGAGGGTCTGGGATTGAGCAGTGCTAACCCTAAACCCTAAGGAGTAGTTTCCATGTTCTTTTCCATTATCCAATATAGCCCTTATATACCCCCATTTGGGCGTGGGGTCCAGGGTTTGGGATAGCGTGGCGCGTTACATTTGTGCGCCGGGCTTCATTTCAGAGACCCAAAAGGAGCAGAAGAGGTGGCAGCAGCAGCAGGAGGAGGAGTAGTAGTAATCGTAGCAGCAGCAGCAGTAGCAGCAGCAGTAGTAGTACGAGGAGTGGAAGGAGGAGTAGAAGCAGCAGGGGAAGCTGTGGATGCGGTAGATGCCTCACCTGACATGACTCTAACTGGAAGTCATTTTACGATTCTACCGGGGAGTTTCCAAAATCGCGGCCCCATCATTTACGATATACCCACAAAATGGTAACGTAATTTAAGTTCCTTGGCAGCAAGCCAGTAATGTGATTCTTTCCCTTTAGTTTCCATGCTCAGTGCAGACCTGAATGGCCCTCAGCAAACTACACACTACGACAATGTGAGCTAAACTCCTAGTATCCCCCTTAATAATCCTTATAATAATAGTCCCCTACATAACCCCCATTAAGGACTTTAGACGATGGCTCATGTCATGGAGCCTAGGCCTTTAGGCGGATAGGGTCATGCAGGATGTTGTTCATCAGCCATATGCTCCACAAGCCTGTAGAAAGCCTTACATATCCCTATCAGACCCCACAGCCCGTTTCAAGGTGTCCGAAATCCTTGCATTAAATCCGGTAGGCGCGATGAAGACGCACGGGTTCGAGAACAGGTTGGCGGCAGTGCTTACCATCAAGGACGCGCCATAAGAGGGAATGGATCCCTGTAGTAGTCCTTGTAGAACCATCAATACAATTCACGGTATTCCATTCCTTGACTCCCTACTAACTACCAGCAAGTAGGGAGGACAGCAGTTGATGGACAAAATCTTGCATGACCATATCTACCTGCATGGTTGAAAACGTGGCAATGTGACATGCATAGGGTCATGCAAGATTTTGTCCATCAACATTACTTTCAAGGACCCTTCCTTTAACGGAATCCCCATCATGACCATATAGCAACCTCAAAACAAGCCTGCAAAGTAGTTCCCTACAGCGTTTTTAGAGGTCCAGCTGGGCTTCATGTAAATTTATTTCCTTCCAAAACAGCAGCGCTGCTGCTCTCCACCCAAACTTGACTCAGTTCTGCATCATTGCCCCAAACTTGCTGTGCGAAATGCACTGCCTGTCCGTGCTACGAGTCGTTGTCAATGTTCACAAGTCAGTGAGTAGAAAGTCATTCGAAGCTCTCTGAGCTCACGGATGCACGGCTTGCCTTCCTTTCAGCAAAACGCATGTCTCCGAAGCCAAGGTTGAGAACCCGCAAGTCTCGTATGGAAATTCCGACAGAATTATAGCAGAGGGTGGAATCCATGTTCTTTTCCGCTACCCTTCTATGATCTTTTTATTCCAGCTGATACCACCATGTCCCGGCTTCATGCTGTAAGACACGGCTCTATGCAAAGCTACAGTTGCCAAGATCCCCATTGACACCAACCCGAATCGCCGTCAATTAGTAGTTTCCCGAAAGAGGGGGACCCCAATATAGACCCCAAAATTCTATAGTCGTTATTCTAGGGACCCCCAAAATGGTAATTTTCGTAAAGCCCTGATCCCTATAAGCCCAGTGTCCATTTCATTTTCCGTGTTCTTGTCCATTCCATTCTCCATTATAGGGGTAGATGGTACCCCTAATTTGGGAAAGCCTAAACCCGAATCCCTAAACCCTAAACCCTATATAGCCCTATATTATCCCTATAAACTATAAGCCCCCAAATGGTGCCCCCAATTTTGGGAAAGCCCCACTTCTTTTTGGGCCTGGCTCTGCTACAGCTGCACTGCTTGGATGCTTGGTGCAGGTTTTAGGGTTCAGAGTTTAGGATGTGCATTGGGTAGGCCCCTGGGAGGTTTAATGTTTTTCCTCATGGCTTTAGTAGGGGGCCTTGTTTTGGAATTGTTCAAAGGGTTTCAGGGGCCACCCCGGTGCAGTTGACAGATAACCCCGGCCCCACCACACCACAAAACGTTGTAGTCAGTCTGTATCACCAATGAGGGAAGGGAACATGTCATGTGGGTAGAATCTGATGTCCGGAACCCTGAATACCTGATGATCTATCTAGGCACGTAGATCTACGTATAGCTGTATGATGTCACATGCGTAGATCCGAAACCTTAACCCCTTCAAAATGTAGTAATCTGGACAAATTTCCGTTCGCTGAAGCCTGGGACCTAAACTTAGTAGTGCTGAGTACGGAATAAGGGAATACAATCCCTATACAATGCAGGTATAATGTATTCCGTCATTACCTACTAACCCACCGTAAGTAAACCCTACACTGAAGATGTCGACTCTGCAGGATTCCAAGGCGGATCGTGGTGGGTGCTTGTTCATCATGTCGAAATCGGAGATCCAGGCCTGGCTCTCTTTTATAAGGATTCTAGAGTTTGGGGTTTGAGGACCCTTTGGGTTGATATAGAAAAACTGGCAAAGAATACGGAAGTTACTACATTATAATGAGATATATATATATATTGGTGTTAGTAGGGAATAAGGCTTGAATAAGGGGAGTACAGTATTTAAAGGGGTTCTAATGGGCCCCAAGAACATAGAACCCTCAACATGACCCCTCTTCTAAACTTTTGCCTTAAACCCTAAACCCTGTATATAAAACCCTTTGGTGGCCCATATGATAAACTCTTAATGGGTGGGGACGGGACCCAACCCTAAGCCCTAAATAGTAGCTTCCATTTTCTTTTCCATTGTCATTAAATAACCATAATACTACCTTCATCTTAATGGGGAGGGATGGGACCCCAAGATCCAGGCACCAAGTGTCCACATCTCCAACTGCTCGGCCGGCAGCTTCGGGGGCTGCGTCTATGCTGCAGGCGGGGTGTGCCTTGAGCTTGTGGCTGTGAGGATTAGGGTTTATAGTCCCCCTTTAGTAGATCAAATATGGCTTTGGGTATGTTATAATGAGATACCCCATAATGTATCTACTTAAGGGGGACAATAGGGTCTGGGGGGATTTGGCAATTGGAAAAGAAAATGGAATCCAACTACTACACCATTTAGGGGTTACGGTTTAGGATGGAGGGTCAGGGGACTTTGTAAGTAGGTTAATAATGCGGGTAACTAGGGCTACTACATGGATCCTAGGGATTATTAATTAGCTTGCTAAGTGCCCCTGACCTGACGTTTCAAGTAGGGGTTGGGTTTGATGGGTTCAGGGTTTTGGATGCAACTTTCAAGGGTTTGGGTTCAGGGCGTCCGTACAAGTTTCCTCTTGGAAAAGACAGAGTCATACAAGCCAGAGACCCAAACATGGTGGGTCCGCGAACCCGAACGCGGACACGTAACACATACATCGCAAGATAATAACCCACGCGCGACACCAATCAAACAACTTTGGTCCGGGGTCATCCTGGCTGCTCTCCTCTCTCCTCTTTCTTTTCTCCTCTCTCCTCTCTCCTCATGTATCTCTTCTCTCTTCTCTCCTCTCTCCTCTCCTCTTCCCTCTCCTCTTCCCTCTCCTCTCTCTCCCCTCCTCTCTCTCCTCTTCTCTTTCAAGACAAAACACAAGTCCAAAAGTGACGACAATTCTGCGTTTCGCGGCCAGGACCCCCCGATCCCTGTGACTGTTGGCACTTTTGGGACTCCAAGAACCGACGCGAGTCCAACAGTGACGACAGCTCTGCGCCTCGCGACCAGGACCCCCCCCGATCCCTATGACTGGTGGCACTTTTGAGACGCAAAGGCCCGACGCGAGTCCAAAAGCGACGAGAGCTCTGCGTTTCGCGACGATTTTCGATTCTCAAAAATGCGCGACACTGGCGAACGCTTGCGACCTCTTTGCAAATGCTTGCGGACACAAATGCAACGACTTTTGGTCGCCTCCTGGACCCCTGGACCCCAAGCTTAAAACGAGAACCCTTCTGCGGAGCATTAGGGAAAAGCAATCTAAAGCCCTCAACCCGACTTGAGTCAGCATAACACGAGTCCTGAAAATTATCGCTTCCTTATCGTCTCAATACACGGCAGCTTTTGCTGATGTAGGAGTGTCCTGCAAATCGTTGTCTTGCTAAAACCCCAGACATAACCTCTGCCAAGGGTTCCAGGGCAGGTCGAGGAAAATACTCTTAGTCAAGGATGTTTCGGATGACTAGTCGCACTCAGAACCTGAAGCAGCGGCTGCTTAGATGACCTCTATAATTACCTGCTGGCCTTGATCATGCGGTATGGGGGCGAGGGCTTCTTCTATCTTCTCTACATCTGCATCCGTGTTAAGCTTGCGTACAGTCCATACACTTGTTTCCTGCGAAGTCTTAAGTCTAAACTCTTAGTCCCTGAAGCACTAACCACCAAAACCCGTAGACCCCTTACGCCCTGCACAAATCCCGCTTCTTTTTAATCTTCCACCTACTTTTCCAACTGATCCCCCAGTAATTATTTGGGCCCTTGTATTAAGGAAACCCTAAGACGGAAACCTTGACACTGCCCTGAGAAAGCGTACGCTTACACGGCCAACTGTCGCTGCGTCACTGCCGCGCGGATGGCTCCGGCGGTGGACTTATCGGAATGCAAGGAATAACTGCAGCGCCTGTGGCGGAAGAGCATTTCCGGATAAAGGGAGTTCAGCATTCTTCTTTTGCTAGGCACCACGAAAGGCGCGTGTAGTCGGTGATTTTGATGGTATCTGGTATTATGCGAGTAGTTTTTTTTGAGCTTGATGATATAGGTGTTGGGGTTTCGAGCGGTATTGAAAGCATCTTTCAAATCGGTTATACTTCAGTCTGGACTTCTACATCCTGAATCCTTCAAGCCCAAATTTGCAAGTTCCCGCTGCCTTTGTAAAGGACCTGAATCAGATAACCCTTATATAACCCCAAAATATATGTATATATATATATACCCCCAATATAAGATAGTAGTTTCCCTTTTCTTTCCCGTTATCCCTAGAGAACCAGAATCGCAAAGCAGTCTCAAAGGGCCAAGTCTGGACCTCGCTTCACATCAAGCACAAATTTACATCCCCAGAGAGGCTTAGGATCGGACGAAAGGTCTAGGGATTAGGGCTCAGGGTTTAGGGAGGTTGGGGGTTGTTGGGGTCCTGTTTTAACGGGGATGGGAGGGTGGATCCATATAAAGACACTTCAGAAAATGATTCCTTGCAATAGTAGGTACATTTGTTCCACAACCCGCTCACCACCAGTAAGTTTAGGGCGGCTTTGGGTGCAAGGCGTTTCTGACTGACTTTTACGTTTCTGGGGGAATATAGAGCTTAAACCTTAAACCCTGCACTCTGATTCTATGGGAGAATAGCTCCTAAAGCTAGAGGATAGTTTTGGTGGTTTTTGCCCCCTTTCCTTATTTAACCTAGGTTCTTGTGGTATTCGTCTGTCGTAGGTAAGAACTTTGGGAACCTTTTGCCCATGACCAAGCAGCGACCATGCAGTGCAGACCCCGAATCCTAAAGCCTTTCAGCCCTTCTTATTTCTTGAAAGTCCCGAGACTCATTGGAAGCTTCTATCGTGCCCCTTAGAAGCCTCTGCTGGGCTGCTGTTAAGGAACTCTCATTGTGGTAACTTACTTTAAATTCCTTAAGGCAAACCAGTTTAAGGAGCAGATTCTATGTGATGGATGCGATGCTGCCACCGGTGCTGTATTGTTAGCCGAGACACAGGAGACGGTCCTGGGGGACGCCATGCTGCAAGAACCCTATGGAGCTGTACTCTTAACTCCTTAAAGGAGGTGTTGCATGGGGGATTACACACGGGATCATATAGGTTTAGGGACTAGGTTTAGGGTCTTAGCTCCTCAAAGGGGAAGTATATGGGTTACCATATTATCCCCCCATAATGGAGAATCAAATGGAAAAGAAGAAATTGAAAATGAAATGGAAACTGCTATGTCTAGGGCTTTATAAAGATTATATGAGCTATTGTCTCAACTCCTTAAGTTTCTAGGGATTACATACACAGGGGTATTATAGGGGTGATTAAGGGGGATACTAGCAGTGTAAACTATAGCATGTGTGGGGCTTAGGGTCAGGAATACACGCATGAGTGTACACATGGGTTGTTCATTTGGGAGGACTTACTTTACAATCCTACTGCATGTGGAATTTCTCCGAACCATGGGTCCTTCGTACAAAGTTGAGCGTGAAAGCATTTTATGGGCATAGATTTCGGGTAAGGACCCGCAAGGCAGTGCATGGTGGCAACTTGCTACACATTTCTGTTTTCCTGCAGGGTTTCATACCTTGGGTGTGCGCATGCGTACATACCCGTTCACAGAGGGAGCTAGAGAATCTTGGGCTCCAGGTGGAGCCTGGCCTAAACAGCATTGAAGAGCAGAGGGCTTTCAAGATGGAATTCAAGTCAAGGGTGCAAAGGCTCAGCACCACGGATCAATTCCCCATTTGAGGCGCCAATGGCTGCTGCAAGGTGCAGGTTTTTGCAAGAAGAAAGCTTTAGGATTTTTTGGTGTTGCGCGGCGCGTGTTCCACACCAGGCATTGCATTATTCCTTTCAACCCCTAATCCACGTCCTTGAGAAGCCATGCTGAAAGCACGTGAACCTTGAGTTTCAGAACTAAGGAAGTCAAGATCGTGAGCCGCACGCCAGCAGCACTGCCTTCCGCCATCGTTGGTGGCCCCACTGCTCGAGTCCAGGCGGTCTTCTTGACATTTTCTCAAAAACAGGTAGTAACCTAAGGGGCGCTGACAACAAACATATGGAGAGCATAAGGGTTTTATGGAGGATTACAAAAGGCTCTTGCTGATAAACTGCCATTAGGGCATTCTTCCAAACGACAGGTCCTTCTTGCTGTAGGAACATGCAGTGATCCGGTTCTGAGGTTTAGCTTTGTACTCGTCTCAGCAGCTGAGGGTGTAAGATCAATTCCTTTAGGGCATGCATAGTCCGCCCTAGCTGCCTGAGATGAGGGTGTACGGCTTCACTTCAGGACGCCCTGCACACTTAGTGAGCTCTCCACAAGTATGCAATACAATGGATGCGGGACATCTCGCACCACAAAGGGCTCCTATACTACTATGTGGCATGGACCTTTAGGT
>CAJNIZ010004639.1:5961-20190 GCA_905231905.1 Symbiodinium pilosum | reverse complement strand
CTAAACCCTAAACCAACCAACCAAACCAAACCAATCAACCAACCAACCTAAACCTCGAGGTTGATACGAGCACCTGAGGGTGTTGACCTCACCACGCCTCCCAGCTGCTGCGCGGCGGCAGCAAGTTGAGGGTTGAGGGGGTTAGGGTCTTAGGGTTTTGGTGTTTTGGGTTTTGGTGTTTTGGGTTTTGGGGTTTGTGGGTTTCAGGGTTTTAGGGTTTTGGAGTTAGGGATTTAGGGTTTACGGTTTAAGCCTGCCTCCAGGAACCTCCCAGGGTTATGCAGCATCCATAGTTTACTGAAGTTATTATTTCCTACTTCTAGTCCCCCTTGAGTAGAGAGAATATGGCTCTGGGTGTAATCTAAAAAGATCCCTATACACCCCATATTCTATCCCTAAACCCTAAGCCCTTAACTCTATATATCTATGTATATATATATATATACATGTATATATATATATGTATTCTATCTACCTAAGAAGGACTATTGGTTTTAAGGCTTAAATGTTTGGGCTTGTGCTCGGAAGTTTGATAAGGAAGGTGTTTGGATTTTAGGGTATAGGGTTTAGGGCTTCAGGGTTTAGGATTTAAGGGTTTAAGTGTTGAGCCTTTAGGGTTGAGGGTCTAAGGGTTTAAGGGTTTAAGGGTTTAGGGGTTGGAGGTTTAAGGATTTAGGGTTTGAGGGTTTAGGGTTTAAAGGTTTAAGGGTTTAGGGTTTTAGGTTGACTGACTTACCTCATCATCTGAGCAGTGCAGCACGCAAGCTGACCGTTCACCACAGCGTATAAGCCCTAAACCCCTAAACCTTAAGGTTCAGGGTTTAGGCCCCTGAACTTCTGACTAAACCCAAACCCCCAAACCAGAAACCCTAAACCCTAAACCCTAAACCCTTTGGGTTTCGGGCCACTGCGAAATGCTGAGGTCCGCAGCGGTTGGGTAGCGTGCTGGGAGGAAGGACTGCAGCTTCCTCATTTCGTTCAGGGTTTAGGGTTTAGGGTTTAGGGTTTGGGGTTTAGGGTTTAGGGTTTAGGGTTTGGGGTTTAGGGTTTAGGGTTTAGGGTTTGGGGTTTAGGGTTTAGGGTTTGGGGCATGAGTAACCCCTTAGGGTTTTGATTGGGGTTATATGTCGGTCATATTGGGGCTATGTAGGGGTAATGGAAAAATGGAAGCTTTTTAGGGTTTAGGGGGTAAGGGTTTCAATCATCTGTTTTTTCTCTCTTGTTGTTAGGTAATCTTATGTAAGCATTTACGTCGTAGTATCAATAGCCTGGCTGCTCAGAATTTACGTGCCCTGGGCGGTGTAAGTTTCTCCATCAGCCGTATCACATGAACCTGAACCTTCCTCTTTACACTCGCTGGGCAGAAGAGTCTGATACCCTTGCTGTGTGGGGTGTTCAGGTACAGCGCTTTTTTCCGCTTACGTAACTCCTAGGCACTTAGCTTGACCCTTAGACCCTTAACCCTTTCGGGTTCCTTTCTATTCCTATGATAGGTACCCAGAAGTTAACCCTGAGTGGGAGTCCTATGTGCCACGTAGGTAGTATTAGCCCCTGAGCCAAACTTGCAAAGGCTGAGGGTAGAGTTCTGGGCTCCAGGGCTTGAAGTTTGGTGACTTTAGGGTTTAGGGTTTAGGGTTTACTCTGGATCAATGTTTGGGATCCTTTATACTTTTGGGGGTATGGGATCCCTTATATTTGTGCAAAAAGGATCCTTTTTTCTTCCTGGGGTAATATGGGCTAAGTACTGTTAAGGAACAGGGGTTTAGGGTTTGGGTTTCGTGGGGCTGCCTTTGGCATGTAGGTCTTCGGAAGCACGCGCTTATGTATCAGGCAAAGGGAGCACCTGCAAAGAGTAATGCTTCCGGATATGGTTCACCTTCCTTTTTGGTTGGTGTCCTACGCGCTGCTCCTAAACCCCTAAACCCTCAACCCCGCAGTCTAGCAATGCTCCAAGCTTGGACTTCCTATGATAAAGTGCCGGAGGTGTATCCCCAACATCTTCTCTCAGTTCCCCAGACACTCCTAGTACCCTTCACTGGGGATATATTGCCCATAACAGGGGGTACTTTGGCCCTTAAAGAGGGTAGGTGGACGGTGTGTTTGTTTCTTGGGGTGCCCGAAGCACTTTACACCAACACCTGTTTCCTCTGCGAAGCCGCAAAAAAAGATGTGATTCAAGACACGCGGTTTCTGGTATGCAGCGCCAAAATAACCTCTTTCTTCTGAAGGGTCTGACCTAAACCCTAAAACCCTAAACCTCAAACCCCAAGAAAAGTTTGTCTTTTTTACACGAGCCAGAATCTGAATCTATCCTGAAGGAGGTTAGGGACTTAGCTTGAACAAATGTGGGCTATCACCAGCCATATGATGGAACACGTCCAAGAACCTCAACCCAGACCCATGATTACTAAACCCCCTCCCCTGAATAGGGATTATTATAGGGATCCTAATATTAAGGCCCTCAAAAGGAGGGGGTTTATTAATCGGGGGTCTACATTAACCCCAACATGCTAAGCCCTAAGCTCCAAATGACAAACTCCAAGCTCTAAGCCCAAACCCCCAAACCCCAAACTCACCTCCTAGACCCGCCTCCGACCTCCTACTAGCGGCAATATTTCTCCAATGAAGGGTGCTGGGAGGGTTTTGGCCTAAGCTTCCTAAACCGAAAACCCTAAAACCCATAAACCCTCAAACCCCAAACCCTAGAACCCTAAACCCATCAACCCTAAACCCCAAGCCGCGCGTGAGTACCACAACGCTGGGACGAGCAGATTCACTCCAGGCAGCCTGCTGGAAGGGGAGAATTTCAGTAGTTGGGGTTTAGGGCTTCGGGTTTCGGGTGTGGAGTTTAAGGTTTCGGATGTAGAGTTTAGGCTTTTGGGTGTAGAGTTTAGGGTTTAGGGTGTGGAGTTTAGGGTTTAGGGTGTGGAGTTTGGGTGTAGAGTTTAGGGTTTAGGGCTTTATAAGGTTTTAGGGGTCATATATCGGAATAGTGGAGAACCAAGTGGAGAAGTGCATGGGACCTGAAATGAAAACTGGGAATGTACCCTAAATTGCAGCAATAGGGCCCCTAATAGGCGGTACTTAGGCCTGAGTAGAGGGCAGTTCCAGGGTCTAGGTATATAGAGGTTTCACAAAAAGTGAGGTCTTTCACCAGAATCATGCGGTGAAGGGGTACATAGCAGGTATCCTTTTTTTTGAGAAGCCTTCTTGACAATATGTCGGAGAAGATTACAAGTCTACAGATCGACCAGTTTGGTTCACAACATGCTCGGGCGCCATCTGCGCAAGATGCGTGGCAGTTTGGGTTAGCTGTCAGTTTCCCTTGCCATCTTATACATTTGGTCATTCCCTCTGATTAAAGGGCTATTCCGACTCCGGGGATCCATCCTGCTACCACCCAAAAGAGTGGTCTCAGGAAACACTTAAGCTTACACACCCTAGCCCTCAAAAAACCTAGACCTAAACCCTATCAACCATAAACCTTGGGGCCTAAATTCTACACACTCTTCAAAACTCAATGCTAAACCCTGAACGCCAAGCCCTATAAACCCCAAGCTCAGGATCACCTAAACCCTAGAACTCAAAACCCTAGACCCCACAAAACATGAACCCCATACATCCTGAAAGACCAAATCCCATCAAAACCTTAAATCCCAAACCTGAAACTCAGATTTCTATACATCCTTATAATCCTTTTTGGGATGTTACATTATGCACATTGACCTTAAACCCTCAACCCAAAACCCTAGCCCTAAATAAGGCACTTGAGTGCGTCTTGTGGAGCAGGACTGTGCGCTCCGCGTCTGGCAGGAGGTTGCAGAGGCCTAGGCCTTGGAAATTGTGTTTAGGCTTCAGGGTTTGGGTTTAGGGTTTAGGGTTTGAGCTACAGTCTAAACTCCTTAAAGGGGTTTATATAGGGGATTATATAGGGGCCTACTATAGGGGTTATTAAGGTGGATACTAGGAGTTTAGACCGTGGCTCAATTGTGTTTAGGCTTCAGGGTTTAGGGCGCGGACCCCCAAATTATGTGGACAAATTGCCTCATTGGTTGTTTTTGGGGTCATGGGCCATTATTGTACCTAGCTTTGGGCTTTAGGGTTTAGCTCCCAATGTATTTGGGAGTATTTGCTATTAGGGGGGTGCGTGGTTTAATATTAGGGGGTGGGGAGAGAAGCGATGTAAAAATGGAACACACTTTCGACACAAGTCTAGTAGGTTTGGCCTCCATCCAATAACAGTGGCACATAGCAACATAATTGCCATTCCACTATGGGCTACTAGACCCTAACATTCCCCATTAGGACCTTATTAAGGGTGGATTAAGGTACCCTTAAGGTCTAATAGCCCATAGTGGTAGAAAGACGGCACGGCAAAGGAGCGCAAAGTCTGGCAACCGCTTCAGAACCAGGGTTTGGGGTCATGGGGGATTAGTAAGTATAGTCCCCCTTAAGTAGATAGAATATGGGGTATATGGGGATCTTATAATATATCCAAAGCCATGTTCTATCTACTTAAGGGGGGCTATATATCTATGACCCCCGATGAAGGACCCCAGTTAGCCCTATCATTCACTTACTTGACTTACTGAGCCCACCTGAGCCAAAACCCTAGACCACATAAGCACCACAATCCATAAACTTGCTAAGTTATTGAGCCCTGTGATCCTCCAAGCATGCTGGAACCACTATGGGCTATTAGACCTTACGGGTACCTTAATCTACCCTTAATAGGGTCCTAATAGGGAATTTTAGGGTCTAATAGTTCATAGTGGAAGGCAGCAGCGGCATCATGGCGTATTTGGGACGGCTTCTGCACCTCGCCCTTGTTGGACTATATTGGGATAATGGAAAAGAAAATGGAAACTACAGGGATTCTGGGGTCTACATAGGGTTTATACAGGGGTTATAGGATATATATATATATATAGAGAGCCCTGGGATCCTGGTAAAAGGGATGGGTGTACGGGTTATACGAGCAAGACATGCTTCACAAGACTGAAAGAAAGGTCGGGGGTTAGGATCGGTAGCCAAGGGTTTAGGGTTTAGAGTTTTTTGGATTTGGTGGTATAGGCCTGAGGGTGTCTCAGGGCTTTCAGTAGACCCAGCATGATCGTATCATCTGTTATAAATTCCTGGGTCAGCTAAGATGCGCACTTCTTCTGGTTGGAGGTCTCAACATCCCCCTTCAGTGTTTCTTCTTGATGTTTGTGTCACGCGCTTGGTAGGCTTGTGGATCCAGTTGCCAATCTGAGACTTAAAATACGGAGGGCCTGCAAACCACCACAAGATTTGCATGTTTAGTACCACCTGTGCTTACTCTTCTTGGAAATGCATCGACTTGTCATAGTCTTGTCTTCTACTATAGTGCCTTGCCTTGTCTTCCTGGCGGGAAGTCTCTCTGGCAAATGCAAGCCCTGAGAATAGGGCCTTTGTCACACATCACTTATAGTTTAAAGTCCTTAGTGGGTGTTATGTAAGGGGAATATATAAGGGGAACGTTTAACGGGGATAATAGGAGTTTTGACTTCAGCTCACATAACCTCAGTTTCTATCCCTCGTCGACATGGCAAGTACAAGTACTTCCTGTGCTTAAGCGGCCCCAGTGGAGGATAGAACATGGTTTCTATATCAGTCTTGGTGGGTTTGGGGGGGTTTAGGGTTTGGGATTGTTTCGCGAAGCCCTAAACACGGTAGAGCGCGCAAGATTATCATTGACAGATCTGAGGTTCAGGCCATGTCGAGATTGGCAGCCTGGACATTTGTGGCCTTGACGACGATTGCTGGAAGCTTAGCACGTGAGGTATTCTCAAGCGATGGCTGCCTCTTTGGTACAGGCCTTATGGTCAGGATCTAGTAATAATTAGTTTTGGAGTAGCAGAGGGGTCCTTCCTACATCCTAAACCCTGAACCCTCGTAGTTTGCTTCAGTTTCGACTTATCGGAGCACCGGGATGCCCTGCTTGTCACTTCCCTGAAGCCCCTCCAAGGCTCCGACGTCATCCACGAGGTGTGGTGAGAGTGGAGCTTTGGTTCCTACAGTCCCACTTAAGTAGATAGAATATGGGGAGTATATGTGGATATTATTTTAATATACCCAAAGCCATATTCTATCTATTCAAGGGGGACTATCTGTTTAGGGTTTGAGGTTTCAGGGTTCAGGGTTTATAGGGTTTAGGGATTAGGCTCCACCCAAGATTGACCCAAAATGAGGGCTATCGTCTTAGGCCCGATTTTGAGGGAAGGGGGTAGGAAGAGGGTGCAGTAGGATTTAGAGTTTGGGGCGGCAGTCTGCCTCAACCCCACACCCTAAAACCCTACACCTTAAACCTTGGGGGGTATGATTATTGGCTCGAAGGTTCGTTGCGCGGCTTTTTTTTTGGTCAGGATTCGTTTTTTGGATTAAAGGGTTCGGATCTGGGTATATACTGCCAGGGTTTAGGGGTTTAGGCTTCAGGGCTAAATTTTTAGGGATACTTGCAAAGGATTTCAAATTCCTGTTATCCATAATCATACGGACCAAGGTTCCAGGAGACTCAGAGTGCGCAACCCTAAACCCTAAACCCCAGCCACCCTAAACCCTAAACCTTGGGTACTGCCCCCACCCAGTAACAGTCTATGTAAGGGGTCTTATTAAGGGCCATATATAACCATATTAGAATTATTATCCAACTGTTCCTGAGGGGGGGCAGTACCCAACCTAAAACCTAAACCCCAAACCCTAAACCCTAAACCCCAAACCTCAAAACCCTAAACCCTAAACCCTAAACCCCAGCCTAAGGTTTTCTTTTGATTCATGTATCCTTTGCGACTCCCGGAAGGTTTCTCACACGACGCCTTGGAAGGCAGTTGTAGAGAAAGCTAACCCAGAGGGTCCATGTACTCAATAGTTAGGTACTTGGGTTTTGGTATATATTTTGGTTATAGTATGGGTTTTGGGCAAGTGTATAATGATAGGTACTTGGACCTTAGGGTAGGCTGTAAACTGCCTGGGTTTCGAGCGTGACCGTGTGACCCTTTTCTTGCCCATTTGTGTGCGCGTTGAGCACAAGAGTTTGCTCACCAGTTGCGCAAGGCAATCACTGCACAGGGTTTAGGGTGACCTCTGGTCAGCTGGGAATGAAGGAATGGAAAAGAAGATGGAAAGTATTATAATGGGTTGTATAGGGACTACTAAAGGGATCGATTCCCTCATTCCCAGCCAACCAAAGGTAAGTCAAAAGCCTCTGCCACGTCTTTGGGTGCAAGAATGTGCTGCGCATGGCTACAAAGAGTGGACATGGGCATGACATGGTGAAATGTTTGGATAGTATGCCGAGTCATACGAGAAGTCACGTGTCCATGCGAGCTGCTTCCAATGTATTTGGAATGCCGCAATCTACCTTCTGGTTGCAAAATACCCGGAGGATCCATGTATATACAACTATTAGGGAAGTAGGCCCCAACATACCATACTAGAGAAGGAATGATCGGTCGCAATTCCCTAATGGTTGGATATGTGGACCCTCTGGGTCTTGTTGCAAAATGGGGTTCCGGGACAGCAGTGCGGGAGGGCCTCACTCAATTCTGCTGTAGATAGCGAGACATTGTACTACTCATACTCTTTAATGCTTGCCTACATGATACGGTGTGGTGTGCATGCCGTTGATGCGAGGGTCTTAAGTCTTAGCCAAACGCACCCAATGCCTCAAAACGTACTTTTGAGAAGGGAGATGAACCCCACAACTTGCACTCACATTATCATTTTCCAGTGCCGCAATTCCTCTCCACTGTCGTTTTGCACTGCAAAGTTTCGTTTGGAATAATCACCACCATCCACTGGTATTGACGCTGTGTGCGTCGATGTTGCAAGGACGGTTGCTTCTAAAACCTAAGCCCTGGTGCAATCCTAGACCCAGCCTAGACCTGAATGCCCAGCCCTTTTGGGGGATACCTAATTTAGTATATAGAAGAATGGGAGACATAAGATGAGTTATCCGAAAAAGGGGTAGTGCATATAGGGGTCTAGGTATAACTCCAGTTTCCATATCATGTTCCATAGACTTTAACATTTGATTCTCCATTCTTGGGGGTATCTAATGTTCATACCCAAGCCTTACGCCCTAAGCCCAAACCCCATAACGCCTGCTACCACACACCTTATCCCAATGGGTCCTAAGTATATGAGGTAGTGTCAATATCACGGGTACTCAGGGACCGTCAAGGGTGGACATAGGGTCACTTTTCCCGTTTAGTGTGCTCGCTAACATATTCCCGAGCAAGGAACCCATGTCCACTAGGCATGTGAGGCATAGTGATTGTAGCTCACATAAATATCATATCCTCCCAGGACCTAAGAAACACTATCTATGACGAGGAAACCCAAAGTATGTGATCACACAATTGCATACTGGGCCCCTATGGTAGTATGATACTTCCAACACCATAGCAGGTGTGCAGCCTCACGACTTCTCAGCGACAGTGCCGGGCACTGAGAACCCGAGAGTGTCAGAAGTGTTTTGGCTTATTGTTGATGAGGCTTTAGCGCAGATTAGGGCCTAGGCTTTATACACTCCTTGAGACTTAGCTTGGACCTTAGACCCTTAACCCTTTGGGATTCCCTTATGCTCCTATTATGGGTACCTAAAGGGTTAACCCTTAGTAGAGGTCCTAAGTGCCACGTAGTACAGGGGCCTTTGAGGGTCTAGGGAGGTTTTCTACTGTTTCCAGCGCTACGCGCCTTCTTGCATTGCATCTCAACATGGTAGTGGGGCTGGGCGGCCCACCAGTGGGTTTGTGCCTGCTCCCAGAGCACTGTGGTGAAATTGTGGGATATGAGATGGCAAAGACTTTTGCTGTTGTCTGCGAGGGACCCTACAACCCAGAAGGTCCTGGTGGTAGGGTTTAAGGTTTAGGGTTCAGGGTTAGGGTTAGGGCTTAGGGTCCATTAGTGAAGGCTAGGTATATGGTTTTATACTTAGGGCCCAGAGTGGTCCCCATAGATCTACTTTCAGGGCCCAAGTAGATACCATATAGCTACATGGACCGTTTGGGCAAGTGAACCTAAACCACCTTTCTTCCACCCCTCCACAGGCGGCCTTGCTCTAACACTAATGGCTAAATCTCCCCAACACTTTTGGGTTTAGGTTTTAGGGTTCGGGGTTAAGGGTTTAAGGGTTTAAGGGTTTAAGGGTTTAAGGGTTTAGGGTTTGACCGCACATCCCTAAATCCCAATTCTCTAGATATTTAAGTTTTGGAGGCTAACACCTTATTATTTCACCCTAAACCCTAAATCGTAGTTTCCAGTATTCCCTTTCTATAGCCCTTGTTACAGTCCCCATACCCTACATTCCTTCATTCTGTACTCAACGCCCTAAGCCCTAAACCCTGAACAGCCTTCCATTTACGGTAACCACCAGTGAGTGGCCCCAGGCTACAGCATGTTTTCCCAATCCTGCTTGTGGTCCTTAAATTGGTTTATTTGGGGTCGGAAGCAAAGTGCAGAAATAGCACCCCAGGGACTTTGAACTCCTAGTTCTAAGTCCGAAACCTTAACCTGGCTAAGTAAGAACGACGTTAATATCACATAGTCCTCTAAACCAGAAAAGATTGTACAAAAAAAAGTCCCAGCTTGTCAATCCTAAACCCTATCAACCCTGTCAACCCTATGAGCCCCGTTGGCCTTACATTATAAGCTCTACAAACAGCCCTATAAACTATATTAACCCCACAACCACAACCCTAAACCCTAAACCCTCTAAACCCTAAATCCTAAACCCTAAACCCTAAACCCTAATTTTGTTTTTTGAAGCCAGGTCATGCCTTCAGCTACCGCGGCTCCCTGTCTCTCTCAACCGTCCCCACCTGCGCGAAGCGCCAGCTGCGGCTGGTTCTTGCCCAGGCACCCGGGTAGAGGACATAGGGGGTTCGGGTTTTTTAGTTTACGGCTTTGAGTTCAGGATTTTGTGCTTGCGTTGGGGATGTAGTTGCTGTTTTGGCTTCAGGAGTCCCGGGTCGGGTTTGGGGTTTAGTTTTCCTAGGTAAACGGTGGCAGTTTAGGATCCAGGGTGTAGTTTTCCTTGCCTCACAAAACTGCACTTAATTGTTTAGCGCTGGCGTCCGAAACCCAGAAACTCCAAACCCGCAGGTTGCCAGAAAGTGCAAGCCACCAAAACAGTGGCAGTCGGGCCTTTTACCTTACAAGTCTTCAAATTCATAATAATCTTGGAATCCCTGGATTAAGGGGCCTAAACCCTGAACCCTAATCCAAAAATCCTTGGATCTCTGAAGCCAACACACCCAAACCATGAGCCTCAAATCCCTTGGCCCTTGACCCTACCCGCGTGTACTTTTTGTTCGCATAACGTGTACCTCCCTGCCTGGGACCCTAAAATGACGGAGCCTTATTCCGGGGCTTCGAGTAGCCCAATGTAGGCAGCAGCTAAGAATGCCAGGCCTCAATGCAGGGCAGCGTGGCGCCCCAGGGTTACAGCCAAAACTGGGTTTTGGGTTTAGGGTTAAAACGGTTTGCTTAAAATGATAACTGAGTTCAAGCGCCATAGAGAGCACCCCATAAATCCTGCACAACCTTAGACAGAAACCCAAAACCCAATTGGCGGACCTCGAGCCCCAGGGTTTCAGCTAAGTCGAGGACGGGTCTAATCCTCTATTAATAGAGGCCCAAGTACCCAAATCATAGAACAGAATAAGAAAATGTCCTGAACTGGATGGTTCTAGTTCAGCAAACAAGGTACTTGGACCTTTAGGCAACTTGTTCCGTTACGTTAGGGCTGTGGGCAAATTATAGCGACCTCGCCCCAAAGTGTGGTCTGTAGAGAACATCATCTCCAAATGCCCTTATTTTGGCCTTTTGGCTCTCGAATTCTTGCAAAATAGCCGGAGAATACAAAGGTTTGACTACTAATTCTCAGGGGGGTACTGGGACCATCAACCCTAAACCCTAAATCCTTCTCCTAAGCCCTAAGTCGTAAACCCTAAACTCTGAATATCCCCCAATCCTAAACCCTGAACCTTAAACAAACCCTAATCCCTACATCCTTATTTCCAAGTACTAAGTCCTGAACCCTAAACTCTAAGCCCTAAACCCTGAGCCCTAAACCCTACCCCCTAAATCCTTATCCCCAAAATCCTCAACCGTAGGCCCTAGGAACTTGACAGGCAGACTCCATTCCGAGTGGGAGGTTACTCCAGTTCCAGGTGAATGTGAAAAATCCCACCAGTGACTGGCTCAAGGATTAAGGTTCAGGGTTTACGGTCTTGGGCTTGCTCTTAAGGAACTTAATGCTAGGTTGCCATAATATGGCTCTATAGTAAATAAGATGAGTTCTTTCAGATTAGTAGCTTATTTCAACAGCAACCCATTTTAGGGTCTAGGGTTGAGGGATTGTGCTATTGATGCCAAGAATCCTGCATGACCCTAAGCCCGTCATATCTTGGAAGCAGCAGTCCGGGTCAAGCAGGATCTTGAGTATCAACCGTACAGATCCAAATTGCCCAAGGTAGGTGTTATGTCTAGACTTCTCGGCCTGAAGTAGGTTTAGGGTTCAGGGCTTTTGAATTAAGAAGCTATCGGGAAAAGTTGGTATAGAACCTTGCGTTGACTTTGATTCAAGCTTCTCACGCACCACGCTGCTGTAACCCTTTTATAGGGAGCCCCGATCGACGCCTGACTTTTTGGACGCCTACATGGTACTCAACACCCCCTCCCCCCAAATCAAATTCTCCCCGTGAGCCCTTAATCCCCCTAATTAAACCCTAAACCCTAAACTCAAATAGTAGTTTCCATATTTCTTTCCATTATCCCTACAGAACCCCAATATATGTTAGCTTTGGGTCTACATTTGTTGTGCTGTGCATGTGTTTGCATGAGAGGATTGGGATGTCGGGTCCATCAAAGTCTGGCTTGCTGTGAAGGAACTTAATTTAAGTTACTATATTGGGGAAACTTTTTTTATTTCTATATGAGCTGCAGTCTAAATTCCTTAAAGGGGGGTTATGTAGGGGATTATATAAGGGACCACTAAAGGGGACATCAAGGGGGATACTGGGAGTTTTGATTATGGCTCATATGTACCCATTAGGGTACCTTAATTTCGGTTCCTCAACAGCAACCCAGCACTTCGTCAGTCTCGGCAACTATGTGGAAGACCTTGTGTGTGGCATTCTTCTGGGTTTCTGACTGTTTGGTCCTTGATTCAAGAACGGGTTCCGTTGAGATAGACGTCACTTCTGTTTTACAAGCCCATCCCACAGGGTCCATATATACAACTATTAGGGAATGAGGCCTCAAGATACCATACTGCAGAAGGAATTATGGGTCCCAATTCCCTAATGGCTGTATAAGTGGACCCTCTGGGCATGTGTTCATGCAAGCCGCAAATACGGGTCCGCAAGGCCCTAGCAGGGCTCGCATTGGGCTACCGTGTGTACGCGCTTGACCGAGCGTGGTTAAGGAGATTCTGAAGGTGTTTTGCCTTTTCGATACATGGGGGGTTTGCCAAAATTAGGGATACAATTTCAGCAGTCTCTATACTAAGGATCTTCGTATTTTGGCGCTTAGATTAGGGTCACCTTATTAAGGGAAACTACCTCATACGTCTGTACCCTAAACCTTAAATCCTAACACTAAACTCTAAGGCTTGACCCTTAAACCCTTAACCCCAAACCCTAACCGCCCCTTCAACCCTTCAATCCATGCTTCATTGCAGCCTGTTTCAAGTATGGAGCCAGGCCGCCAATAATCATGATCTTTTTATAGGGTTTAGGGGTGTAGGGATTAGAGGTTTAGGGGCTCAGGGTTTAGGGTTTAGGATGTAGGGTTCAAGGTTTAGGGTTTAGAGTCTAAGCTCCGAGCCTCCCCCTTGATAAGCCGTATAATACTCCCCTATGGAATCCCCGAGATATCCGCCCTTCAAGGAGTTTAGACTATACCTTGGACCCCCAAAGACCTTCATTTTTGGACCCTATAGTATAATTCTTTTATGCAATCCTAACACTGAAGGTCTTTGGGGTCTAAGGTAGTTCATGTGGGGACCGCATTGACATGATAGTCTATCGGGGCCTTTCCAAAGGCCCTACCTGGACCCTGAAAGTATGTCAAATACTTGCCGATTTTACCTACCCTAGACCCTAGACCCCCAACCCTAAACACTGACCCTAAACACCTAAACCCCTTAACCCCTAAACCCCTAAGTCCTAAACCCCTAAATCCTGAGCCCTTAAATCCTAAACCCCTAAATCCTAAACCCCTAAATCCTGAACCCCTAAATCCTAAACCCTTAGCCCCTCTTCGTGTCCATGAGATGAGGTAACCCCAGCATTCAGGAGCAGTTCTGGCAAGCCGAGGCAGGTTGCCTGGGATGGCCAGGTTACCTGTTTTAGGGTTTTAGGGATTTAGTGTTTGGGGATTCGGGTTTAAGGGGCCTGGGTTTAGGGGTTTAGGGTTTGGGGCTACTATAGCTCAAAATGAGTAAGAGTTACCCAAAATGTATATTACTGGCATTCACTGGCGTCACAGGCAAAAAGGTGTTGCTCAAGTCCGTTTGCTGAGCCCCTATGCACGAACAGCCGCTTAAAAGGGGTCATGGTGAGTTCATGTGCCTTATTGTTGGCTGGCTTAGTAGGGACGGCTGCCTTTACTCAGGCTGATGGTAAGCCTTGAGCTCTGGGTGTAGGGTTTAGGATTTAAGGGCCTAGGGTTTAGAGTTTACGCGCTGGTCGAAGGACTCCTGTTGTTTCTGTGGGAAGTGGGAAGCGGGCTTACGTAAGAGAATTGAACAATGAACCCTTTTGACTGGCTACACTACGGTTTAGGGTTTAAGCGGGTTAGGGTTTAGAAGCACTTCTTGCGGTAGGTAGGGAGACCCTCATTTTGAGAACGCACGTATTTTGTTCCAGAGTTCGTCTGCGGAGACCTCCTGCATACCTTTGTTTAGCTCCTGGTACGTTGCCCTACTTATGTTAAACAGCCTCCCAATCCAGAATGTTAGAAATTTCCGCTATGGGCCCACACATGTGTATTCATATGGGGGTTGTTCTAAAACCCTTGTTTTGTTTTCTATAAGCCGAGTTCACAGCACAGTGTTCCGAGATCAATTTCTTGGCGCGCGAAAGCGCGGCGAAAGGTCGGCGAAAGGTCTTGATATGTACTTGATAATGGCACGGCCTATCATGAAGGATGAAACGAGAACCAGGCTGCAAAAATCCACATTTTAGTTGGCGCGCGAAAGAC
>CAJNIZ010004638.1:6894-21057 GCA_905231905.1 Symbiodinium pilosum | reverse complement strand
GTACCAGGTAGTGGGGGTCCCAAGAGTTCCTAGGACAACAGCGCAGGCCAACTTCTTAACCTAGTTGACAACCTGACTCCCAAGGCCTGACTCAAATAATCCAATCCCGTCCCCCTAATATTCAAACCCCCCGCCCCACCTAATAGTAAATTCTCCCATTATGTGGCCTATTATAATCCCTATTATCCCTTATAGTCACTATTACTGGGTGAGGAGTCCACCTAACTAAGCTTCCTGGTCCTAGATCTGAGTCGCCTCTCAACATTGAAGCCCAGACGTTAAAACCCCGAGATCCTAAACGCGAAGCACTAGACGGTGATTTCCATCTGCTTTTCTATTTTCCCTAAAACCTTTAACCCTAAACCCTTTTCTATTTTCCCTAAAACCTTTAACCCTAAACTTCTATTCTCCCTAAAACCTTTAACACTAAACTTCTATTCTCCCTAAAACCATTAACCCTAAACTTCTGTTCTCCCTAGAACCTTTAACCCTAAACTTCTATTTTCCCTAAAACCTTTAACCCTAAACTTCTATTCTCCCTAAAACCTTTAACCCTGAACCCAAAAATGCTAAGTACCTAACCACATTCTAAGCTCCCTCAAGTCCCAACTCCTCCTCCACGGCCGGCAGGTGGGGCGAGTTGCTCGGATCCGAGAACTGTGCAAGTTAGGATGTAATATATTATAGTATAGTATAGTATAGTATAGTATAGTATAGTATATTAGAGTATATTATCGTATAGTATATTATAGTATATTATAGTATACTATAATATATTATAATATATTATAGTATAATATACTATATTATAGAATATTATAATATATAATATATTATAGTATGTATGTTTTGGTATGCTATAGTATATTATAGTATATTATGGTATAGTATAGCAAATTAGGGTATATTATGGTACAACATGATATATTTTGGCAAGTTATGGTATATTATAGTGGGCTACACTTAATCTTTCTCATGCCATTAATGGACATGCGTCCTTATGAGGGAATAGGTTGAGTATCTCATGTGACTATGTTGAATAAGACTGGACAGTATGGCTGTGGCGAGGCTAACTGAAGGGACCCGAAGTTTCAGAAGGTAAGTTCGGATTCTGAATAGTTGGGGGTCTCGAGGATTCCAGATTTTGGTTGCAGGGTTTGGGCTTAGGACTTGGATTCTTGTCAAAGTTATGGTTGGGACCCCTGGCGTACCATTTAGGGTACCCAGAAAGAAAAAAAAGACTTTGATAACCTACGATTTAAGGCTGAAATACATGAAGTTAAGCGCTTAATTGAGGGGTTCCCTGGGTGGCTTTGCGACTAAGCTGTTCAATTTTGGCTTAGGTTTGGAATTGATTTGGACTGTGGGTCCCCACACCCTAAACCCGGAGGATTAGAGTGTTTGGGGGCATGCAAAGGGGGACCTGTTTGGAGAAGTTCAGGATTCGGCTCGAAGAGTGCCTGAAACATCACAGTGCTTCCCCGCCAAGTAGACCTACCCAGTGGCAAGCAGGCATCGGAAACTTGTGACTTAAGTACTTCATTGCCCTTGAAGGACAGCACACACGGTCAGGTGTCTTATTCTGTAGTTGGCACTGCTAAGAGCGCTGCAACCGTTTTGAATCACGGGCGCCGTCTAGCTGGCCCCAAATGCACAGTGAAAGATCACCAGTTCCTCGAATGTAGCTTGGAATATCCTCGAATGAGCGCCTTTTTTTTCGCCTAAAAGAGGGTCTGCTCCCCAACACTTCATACGGCGAAGAGCGACACTGCCATCACCGCAATCTAGGAAAGAGCGATGATGCTGAAGATCACATTTGTGGTCATGAGGATTGGTCGCTCCAGAAAGCTATAATGGGAAAATCCAAGCCTGAAAATTCAGAACGCCGACCACAAAGTTGAATACACCCAAAACACTGAATCTGTAATCCCATCACCTCAGCAGCAAGTAAGGGGGAGGAAATAAAAAAACAAAATCAAAGTAACCTTTATTGCATCTGGACTCCCGCGGGTCCTGACGGGCACCCCATCATACAGCGCTGCTGGCTGAAAGTGACCAAGCTCTCCGAGAAATCTACAGAAACAACCTCACGCAACAATATCACATCTCTGAAAGCACTTGGTGATGGAGCTGATGCCAGAGGCTTGCGTAAGCTTTCGCCGTAGACCGAGAAAACAAGAACTGCGGGCAAACAAAACCCCGAAGTGACAATACCCTCAAATCTAAACCCTCAACCCAAGATGACCAGAAAATTCCTTGAAGAGTGACCTGCATCTGCTGCCGCATCTGGGAATGCAGCCTTAAATGGTCTCATCATAAGGTTTAGGGTTGGAGGTCGGGGGTTGAATGGTTTGGGGATGAAGTTGAAGGTTCAGGGTTTACAGACCAGGCCGTCAGGCTTCTTGTTGGCTGAGGCCTTGGGATTGGGTCGGCCCGCGAGTTGAACAGACTTGATAAAACTACAAACGTTTAAAGACTTATTCTGTGATCCATGTGGCGTCTTGATATTAAGCTTCTGATCGAAAGGTTGTGACTTTTCTCCTTTGTATGCACGCGTGCCCGAAAACCTTACCTCTTCAGAAGTGCTCCGAGGCACAGCCCGAAAACCTGAGCTAACCCCCTATATGAGACCTATGACCCTACATAACCCCGCGATGTAACCTCTATATAGCTCCTATATGACCCATATATAACCCCTATATATAACCCCTATATGACTCCCATTCTACATCCTCTTACCTGCCTTGCCTAAGGCAAGACTGAAGAGTGGGGCAAATCAGGGACTGCCCCCACTCAGTAACAGTCTAGAATAAGGGGTCGTACTGTTGAGGGATTACATCCTGCATCACCCATAATGAGGAATATGCCATGAATCTCAAGGATTCAGGCAACAAAAAACATGCAGGATTTTGTCCATCAACATTATTAATGGCCTTGCCATTTATATGAATATAGTTTTCCAACCGTTGCCTAGTGAGGCCAGTATCCAAGGGGCAATGCACACGGATTCGGGTCAAGGGTTTTCGGAGTTGCTTTAAGGAACTTAAATTAAGTTGCTATGATAAGGAAAGCCTATTATTTACTACATACCCATAGTATGGTAGCTTAAGTTATTTAACAGCATCCAATTTATGGCTTGGGGTTTAAAGCTACCGGTTAGGCATTCATGACATGTTCCGGGAACTTGCCTTGTAGGGAGCCATTAGGGACCATAGTGATACATAGGGATTCCAGGAAGACCCGCTTAAGTAGATAGAATGTGGGGTATATGGGGGATCTTATTATAATATACCCACAGCCATCTACTTAACGGGGATTCTATATCTGTTGCTTCTTGGATATCCCTAGTGACTTAGTAATAACCGCAACTTTTCTTGCGGTTTGAGTGTGCAAGACCTTAAAGGTCATTTCTCCAAGCCGAAATCTTTGCCTCGAGGGCGCCTACCATTTTCTACCATAAACCTTGGGTCATTCCCCCTTACAGTAACAGTTACCACGAGGGGTAATAGGAGTCATAATAGCCCCTTAATAAGGCCCCCTTTAAGGACAGTTACTGGGTGGGAAAGTGACCCAACATAAACCTAGTGACAATTAAAGGAGACTGGGGTGGGGTGGGCACATCCCTGTCATCTTCCCCACGTTCACTTCACCCACTCTCCCTCAAGCACCAGAAGCTCGAGGGATCGATAGGGATTGTAGCGAGGATATGGGAGTTTCCCAAAATTGGGGGTACCTTTTTGGTGGGTTTCTATCATAAAGATTGTGGAATTTGTGGGGTCTATATTGGGGTCCCCCTATTTTGGGAAACTACGCTTTGGGGGATCCTCCGTAAGAACCATGCAAACCTGGTTTTGGGAACCCGCTTCTACTGGTCATAGTGGGAAAAATCCTGCGGCCACAATAATTCTCAAGGCTTCGGGCGCGCGAGGTCTTGCAGGATTTTTGTATCCACCCTAAACCCTAAACCCTAAACCCTAGTTAGTACAGACACTCAAAGCATTTGGCCCCGGAACCCTGCGGCCATCTGTAAGCAGCTGCCTGTCTGCCCAAGCGAGGATGTGACCTCCGCAAAAAAAGCTCTTGTGGATGGAGGAACTGTTCTCGGGCATGTACAGATATGAACATGTAACTTCTACCCATTTATTTGCAACGTTGTTTGCATTTACTTGGTAGTTGTTCAAAATACCTGTCCCCCAAATGACAATAATTTAGGTTCCCTATTTGGTTAGGATCCCCTTTTAAGGAAGTGTATTCCCAATGGCCCCCTCTTTACAAGGACCTTTAGAACAACCCCCACTTGGATCTTACCACCTACGCCTCAGTGGTTTGGGATGATGGGCTGAACCGTTGGACTACACAGTGTGGAGCTCCGCCGTGGCAGTCAGCACGGAAGCTGAGTCAGATGGCTACCCCAAACGTGGAACTCGAGACAGCTACCGAAGCACAGCCACTGCCTGCACAACTAATAGACAGGACTGAATAAATGGAATAGCTTGGGTCATTCCCCCACCCAGTAACTGTCCTTAAAGGGGGCCGTATTAAGGGGATATTATAACTCCTATTAATTGTTGTGGTAACTGTTACTGTAAGGGGGAATGACCCAAGGAATAGCATTTTGGGATAACTATAATTTAAGTACATTGGTATTGATTCAGGCGTCCACGTTTCTTCCATTCACTGCGTTTAGTCGTTTAGGACTCCAGGGCCCGAGGCCGATGTTACAACAATGAACTAAAGGAGACTGGAACAAGAAGTGGTAGTTTCCCAAAATAGGGGTACTTCCCAAAATACTATAGTCCTTATTATAGGGACCCCCAAAATGGTACCTCTAATTTTGGGAAACCCCTAAGTGGAAACTACTATGTTACTTGGGGTTTCCGGTTCAATCCATGCCAGGCATGAAGTGGTTGTTGCAGAGATCCCTTTACCTGAGGACAATGGCACATTGATGTACGGACGGGTTTCCAAACGTATCAGCCTTCACATCGAAGGTCAAAGGATGCACTGCATCCTGTGAGGTCCAGTGGTTGCCTCCCCATTACTGGACCCTCAACCCGGCATTGCGAAAAACTAGGATGCCTACAGCAACAGACTGTCAGCAAGCTTCCCGGGATATTGCCAACTCGACATGTGTCTGCTACTGGAAACTCTGACCACGCTAGCCTCGTCCATGCTTCTTCGAAGCATTCCAATGCCTGGGCATTCGCAAGACACGACCATTGGTTTGCAAAATTCCCTACTAAACGGTCTGTGTACAAAAACGGCTACCGAGTGATTTTATAGGAAACCCAAACCACGAAGCCTAGGTTGAATGCGGCAAGGCCTTGAGATGAACCCGTCAAACCAGACAGTATCCACCACTGCCATTAAAACTAGAACCCAAGGCAACATTGCTGATGCACGAGATCCTGCAGGACCCTACATACCTAAACCCTTGATTATGGTGCTTTAGCATACCTAAGGTCATGGAATGTTCTCCATCAACCCAATGAAACACATTCTCCATAAAGCACAAATTAAGTACAAATATAAATACGAATAACAATACTAATTGCACGACTCGTAAGTACTGTACTGTTGCAGGGAGTAGCTTAAGCATCTTCTCCGTCATGCCCTCGTAATACCGTAAGCACTAGTAAATCCCTGGCCACTTTGGGTCCCAGTCCGCTTGGGGCGGTTGAAGTGAGGGTTAAGCGTTTAGCATTGAAGGTTTCAGGCCTTGAGCTTTTGGGAATCATGAATGTGTTGGGCCATGCGAGCTTCTTATGCATTACCTCGCGGGTATGTCTGTTGGGCTAGAGGCAAGGCTTGTGCCATCCGCGAGAATTCATACTTTTGAAGCTGGAAACCTCATGTCGTAGCGAACCATAGCTGTGGATCCTAAACAAACTTCCTGGAACTTAGGTCCTGGATCCCCGGCACTAAGCTCAAGGCCAGACATCTCGGACTCAAGCCATGCAAGCAAACCGTAACCCCAAAGCCGTTATCCTAGATCCCAACAAATGAGAGGATTTGGGGGTTCCCAGCCCCAAAACCGGGGACCCTGTGACATTCATATTATGACTCTTACGGGGTCCTTAGTATAGGGTCGGGGTTACCAGGACCCTTCTCTTGCTAAACCCCAGTGGAAATCCCAATCCCCATACCACCCTCCCTTCCTCAGGTCCCCAAACTTGAACCCGAGACGTGCCCGAAAAAAACTGAAGTAATCAATTTAAAGGGACCGGGGTCTTTGCATAGACCTCCTTCAGCTTTCCATGTCACTTCAGGGGAGCACAAAACACAAATCATGAAGCCTGTACATCCTGCTAAACATTAAACTCCTAGACACTTCCTATGTGGCCAATCATTTTCCAAGTTCCCTTATGAACCCGGTACAGCAATCCTTGAGACAGTGTAGGGAACTCAGCAACCCATGCAGAAGCCCCTTCAGTGGGTCTTCATGATGCCTCGGGAATAGATATTCTGGAAACAGAAACCCTATACCTAAACCCTAAACCCTATCCTGGCGCCTCCGACTTCTTCTACTTCTTGAGGTTTGTGCACACTTAAGGAGGGTTTAGGTTTGTTTTGGGGTGACTTGGAGAGTCAGGGAGGACTTAAAAAGAACCCATATGATCTATACAGTAAATCTGATGATTATCCCCATCATTGACCTACTTACTGAGTCACCCCGACCCTCCAAGTAGTGAATTTTACCATAAAGGCCGAGCGGCGGTGGGTCGTCTCAACATTGCGCTCCTGGCTGCGGCTGCTTCAGAGATCACCGGCTTTATGGTGCAAGGCTCTCACAGCATGTCACGTATAAATCAGAGGTCTGCGTACAATAATCATACTATGCGCCAATTTTGTGCCAGTTCTTTCGGCCACCTATGTGAACCTGGTGTCCATGCTATTTTCCGTTATCTTTTCCACCTTTGCCTCTCCACTGTTCCAACCCTTTGGACCCTTACAACCCTAAACCCAATGTCAACCCGGTAACCCCTTTAAATGACACCTGTATATCATGCATCTGGTATCCCTATAAGCCCTTCAAAGGAAGCCTTAAACCCTAAACTCATGGCAGGCCGTTCTGGCAGTCTGCCGGTGGGATGATCTGCATAAGCTGTGAGAGTAGCCCTACATGTGGTAAGCTGTCAAAACTATGGTTCCTTTTTCTGGGTTGCTGGTAAAGAAACTACATTAAGCTACCATGATATGGTTGTATGATAGCTAACAGGGGATCCTTGCCAGAGTAACTTAACTGAAGTACCTCAACAACAACCCAGTTTTTGGTCCCCATGGTAATATGGCTCTTGATATTGAAGCTACCCCAGAAGAGACCATAATACAGACAACGTCCCGCGTAGCAAAAGCGTGGAGTGACGGGCGCCGGTATGCTTCGAAAACTGAATGCTCAAAGCGGCAACGAGACAGTGATGCCAAGATCTAGGCATGTGGCATGTGAGTAATTAGTGTTTTTTGGTGGTTGAACCTATTAAGATTATGTTCCTTATATAAAATACTATACCCCAAAAATAGTATCCCCAAATAGAATACCACTTATGTGAACATAGTCCTGTAGAAGCCCCAAGCCCTTTCTGCACCTGGGCTTCTTGATGCCAGGCGAAAGAATGCTTCGAGCCCCATGCCCCTCTAACCCCTGGGCCCAAAGTATATAGGGTCCCTTATGAAAGCCATTAGGGAAAATATTAAATTACCCAGTAAACCAATATTGGAGGGAAGAAAAGAGAACTCCCCAGGTTTCAGGCTTCCGAAACCAGTTCAAACACACTGGACGGTGAGAAAAGGCAGGGCGATGGTCTCATAAGCCAGTGTGATCCATACGATCCATGCTATTAAGCCAGTGTGGACTTGTCCTGTCTAAAGTCCATGGGCACCCTTATCAGGGGGTCATCTCCTTTAGATGCTCCACTTTCATGCTCAAGTGAAGAGCTGGAGTTGCGCACGTATTCTGATGCTGCAAATCTGTAATTCAAGGAGCACGATATGGAAAGACCTATTGAGAAGGCTTGAGTACAAGATCCAACATTAATCTGGGAAATCGCACAAGACCTGGATGTACTTTTTGCAAGAATCCACAGTGCGGGTCCCTACTAGCCTATGTAAACCTTCCAGACGTCGTACAAAATCTCTAGACAGTCACATCTTCCCGTAACCTGAATGCATTACCGCCTGTACAGTAAAATGACAGACAACAAACACTGCAGGAATGCCAAGGCGATGCTACAGAAGGTCTCAAGGCAGGATGAACCAAGAATAGCCTTTCCATGACCACAGAAGCCACGACTCAAAAGTTCTGAGCCTAAAAGCTCTAGATTCCGAAATCACCGAAAGGCCCCAAGTCCCTAAACCCCTAAATACGCACTCCGTCATTACCCATACCCGGACCTTGCCAATACATGGAGCCCCATAGCATTTTTTCTATAGTCTTATGCTCCCAGCGCAAGCCTTCGACCACAAGTGCATCTCTGCCAAGTCCAACGCCTCTTTCAAAACGTGGGCGATTTCAGAATTTAGGGATACCAATTTGGGGGTCCCAAGAATCAATAAACTACTACAATGAGGTCTCCCCATCGATGGCAACTACTGGGCTTGCAGTTCTTCTGGAGATCCTGCTTGCAGACGAAGGAAGCCTTGCGCCCTGTTCTATAGCCCGGTATCTGAAAATTCCAGAATGGTGTAGAGTTTAAGGTTTAGGGTTTCTATGGGGGTCCGAATTTTTCCAGGTTTCTTTCATCCACCGCAGTCGACAATAATCCCGGTACGAACCGGAAATGTGCTTTAAGATAACGCTGGCATTAAGTATTGTCAAAGAGGGCAGAGCTGAAACGCCGCTGTCTAAAGAAAATCCCGCCCCGCAAAAAATTCAGTACAGGAGCCAAGTCATGTGAACTATACTCTAAACCCCCTAAAGGAGCCTACCGGAACGGCAGCGGATGCCCTGGTAAGCCCCTCTCTCTCTTTCTCTCTCAGGAGCCCACGCCATCCAAACCAGTTGCTTACAAATTAGGGGTGGGGGGGAGAGCCTTTTTGGGGGGGAGGGGTGCCCATAATAAGAATTAAAATACATCAAAATAAAGCGGGTATTGGGGTCCCTGTCTTTATGGAAACTACGAAAAAAGGCGGTCTCCGCCGTTGATAAAAACGAAAGCTCCAGGGCTTTTGTTCATGCAGACCAGGTAATTGTCGAAACTTTGTTCGATGTCTACTTGAGATACCCTACAACAGAATCACACAAGGAATCTAGAACCATGAGTTCGGAAACTACTTAGGCCTCTGTATTAGGATCTTCTGAGCTGCATGATGTGGTTCACGCAGAAAGGCGAGAAAGGGACGACCAAACTCTAATTGATGGGGACTGCCAAAAAAAGAGGTAGTCGTCTACACCCCCTGGGAACCCTTCAGCCACAGACTATCTACTCCTAAACCATGCACCACTTTAATCCCCAAGTCACATACTAAATGCGACGCACAAGAGATTTCCGCGGCCTTGGCAGGACCCCGTAGCCGCAGGCAGCCCTCTACGAACCTGGGACAGGTGGTGTTGTCATTTCAAGGTACTGCTCAAGGATTATGTTTACGGTTTAGGGTTTAGGGCTTCCACAACTTTAGGGTCTTTTTCGGTGAGTTTTCTGTAATGAGACCATATAGTTGGGGGGTACATATTCAAGGTAGGGACTTGCACCAGCGCATGCCAGGAGGAATGAAGGCCACTTGAGTTGTGCAAGGTTAGGGACGTCAATCTCTAAACTCTAAACCACAAAACGTGGGGTTGTGCGATGCTTCTTTGGGGCGTGCGGGAAATCACCATTCACCAAGTACCTCATTGCAGAAGAGGACCGTACTTGACAAGTAGTAACAAGCCGTCCACCGCAACTCAACAATAATGGAGAATCAAATGGAAAAGAACACGGAAATGGAAAAGAAAATGGAAAAAAGTGTAACTACTACACTTGGGGACTATGCAGGAGTATTTAAATGAGTTGCAAAGCTCCTTAAAGGTCTTTCTGAACCCTGCACAACTCCCAGATACTCCCCGTCTAAACTTACTGCACCCAAGGCACTCACGATCTAAAACCCCCAATCTCCGTCCCAGCGGCTCCAACACACTCAAGCTCCCCGAGTCATCGCGATCCAAGAAGCGGAACAGGCGATCTGCCTCCATTCTTAAAAAGAATTCACCGGTGAGGACTGTCCACTTAGCCTCTGCTACTGTGGAAAGAAGCTAGGCCAACAATCCTTTCTGCAGTTACATAAGACACTCCTTTACTTCGACCGAGTCTAGCAATTTAGAGTGGGCGGGTTCATGGCACGAAGCTTGAGAAGTAAAAGACTGCAATGAGAAAAGAAGCAACAGGGCTCGAGTCCTCATGATAGAGGTATATGATAGCAATACCCATTTTGCCAATGGACAGCGGTAGCAGTCTGTAGCATCGAGCAAGGACTGCAATGAAAAAGACATCCGTCACCTGATAAACAATCGTAGAGAATGCGAGCGTAACAACAATTACAATCTTCTAAGTCTCGAGCAATAAAAAGGCAGAATTCCTCTTCAAACGAAATGCTCTGAATGTAGGACCCAAACTACTATAAGGAGCGCTTACTTCTCGTAGGGAGGCGGATCGCATCCTGAGGGGAAGGAATACATGTCCTAAACTTGGAATCCGATACCGGCCACTCCAAATCCTGCATCCCGAACTGGTGGCCTGAAAACATGTGAGCTACTATCAATATTTCCCAGATGATAATTAATGGACATGGGTTCCTGCTAGGGAATCTGTTGGGGACTATACTAAGCTACAGAAGGACGCCCTTGTCCACGCTTAATTGTCCCTTGATAAGTCTAATATTGACAGTAGCTGAACTGATCCTCAATTCGGAACCCCAAACCCTAAACCCTAAACCGCACGCCGTAAACCCTACACCCTACGCCCTAAACCCACAACCTCTAAGCCCTAAAACCTAAACCCAAAGCCCTAAACCCTAAACCCTGAAGCCAAAACCCATGGTCTGCCTCGTTGGGGTCGAGACCTCGGAGGCGGCTGTGACGCATGGTGGGCTCACAGTCAGGCGATTTCTACGGTTTAGGGTTTAGGGTGTAGGGCTTACGTTTAGGGTTTAGGGTTTAGGGCTTAGGGCTTAGGGTTTAGGGCTCAGGGTTTAAGGGTTCTAGTACCCACCCATAATCTATAAGAGGGGTCATCTGAAGAGGCATAGTAGTTTAGGTGGAGCCCCCAACCTGTCATAGTGACTACAAGGGATAATAATGATCATATGAGGGTCCTCTTATGTTCTTGTTTTACCACGATTACATGCGGGGGTCCTCCTAAGTTATAGTACAAACCCATGAACAATCAATCTGTAATAGGGATCCTATTAAGGTCTCTATGTGGTTATATTCTAATATTTATTGAGCTGTTAGTGGGTGGGGGCAGTACCCAAATTCTTAAAACATCGGCCCCAACAAACCCAGGGATATTTACGGATGATAAGATGAACGTAAAGATCCCTATGAAGGATAACATACGGAGTCTTCTGAGAAGCTCCCATGTCATGTTCAAGATTCAGGCATTGAGGATTCGAGGGCCTTTTGGGCAAGCGCCACTGCGCGCAGACAGCATGGCGAGGTAATGTCGGAGCCTGAACAAGGAGAACCGGGGCTTTCCCATACTTAGGGGGCCTCCTTTTGGGGGGCCCATAAAAGATCATAGCATGGTGTCCATATTGGGTATCCCTATTTAAGGAAACTACGAATGTACTTCTCAATGTGGTAGCCTTGTATAGCTACACACGGATGATAGGAGTAGAATACTGGTAATCCTGAAGACTTCTACATTACGCAACTTCTATTCTTGATACGTCCTAGAGATCTCTTTTGTCAACCGCTGTTGAAAAACCCCAGTCTTCATTGTTCAGACATTTTGGGTCTGCGTCCCTGGCTGCAAGGATCGTCCGAAGCATCTTTAACAGAAGGTTCCCCTGCCAAACCTCATACAGCTCATGCTGGACAGTTTGTGATCTCCACCACTCAAGAAAGCACACAATTACTCTGCTTTGACGAAGGCATGAACCCTGGACAACGCAAAACGCGCTACCACTCCTAAAAGGGCCCGGGTCCTCAGAAATCTGCCAGGAATTCTAGTTTAGGGCCAGGCTGAGAACCCTAAGTGCACCCCTCTTGTCCTTGCCTCTTTAACCTCAAGCCCCTAAACCCTTTACACCCTTTACCTACACACTAACTCCTAAACCTAAACCTGATGCCAAGGTCATATATAACGTTGTTTTTTGCTGAGGTCCTTTTTGGGGAGATTTCTGAACAAATGACTTTACTCTGTTTTGGAGGAATATACGATAAGCGGAAACCTTGACTTTGAGAAATATCCAAATCAATCCCAGCTTCCAATGGCTTCCAAGTAGTTGTCCATGGCCTTTTAGGGTTTAGGGATAGGGGGGTAGGGTTTGAGGTTCAGGGCTTACAAATCAGGTTTTAAGGTTATCAGGGCAGTGAGGGATGGAGGGAGACAAGTCACGTCACTGCCCGCCTTAACCCATTACGGCAAAGCCTGGTAACCCTTGCGCAAAACAAAGATTTTGCCGTGAATCGGGTGGAGCCTTGCTAGCACAGCCTCTTTTTCAAGGGGACAATAATCTTTACAGGGTTCTATTTGGGGGGTCCATGTCACTTTGGTGCAGTTATGCACCCTTGAAATCGGCTTATCCAGCATCCGAGACGCCCAGGCAGGTTGAAGGCAGAGTTTCAAGGCTGTTTCGCGAATATCTTGCTTTTTAATGCTATCTCTGCGTGGACTGTGCTTTCCTTGTAAAGGACTCAACCTCTAGTGGCCTTGGGGATAAGATGGGATTGGAGGCTTGCCTGCATCCCTCATAGTCATTGTGGACGGGCTATGTTGAAAAAAACCAAGTTCCCTGAAATCCAACCACATGAAACTGACAGGCCAAAATGGCGACTCAATTTCCCTAGCTCTCTTCTGTTCCGCCTCATGTGGTGCTCTTCTTTCGCCTACTTTAAATTTAAAAGCTTTGTTAACTACACCATGGGGGTACCTGGTACCTCTACTGCTATAAGACGTTCCAAAAATACGCTGAGAGTCATGATTTGGGCAGCCGGATCTGCTTGTCGGCCGGGCTATTACTGTACTGCTCGGAGGGTCAGGGGTCTAGTCCCTCAACCCTCAACCCTAAACCCTAAACCCCAGACCCGAAACACTAGCCACCGTGACCTAGCCTTGGTGTGCACAAGCTCCTCAAACTCCTCTGGCGATAGCTCCTGGGCTGGAAAAGTTTTGTAGGAAGCCCCCCCCAAACCCTAGGGTTCAGGGTTAAGGGTTTAAGGTTTAGGCAAAATGTGTTTTCACTGCCTTGGGCTTTTAAATGTAGAGTTTAGGGTACCCCAGACCCTACGCCCTAAGCCGAGTGCCAGGCTCTTGTGTAAGGCCACAGGGCGTTTTTCAGGTTCTGTTGTCTTGCATGTAGATACATCTACAACGGATGGAGTAAACTCAGCCAAAGGCAAAATCATCCGTGAACGGACTTGCAACACCTGAAAACCAGTGTTCAACTGGTCCCTCACAACTCAGGTGTGCGCGCTTGCTCATGAAACGGACCCCAGCTTTCAATGAGGAATGCTGACAACTTGGAGCTGGGTTTTAAGGTTTAGGGTTTACGCTTTAGGGCTTCTTGGCCCTAAGATTTTAGATGCCGCTCCATGAGCTTGAGCTGCAGGGCTCGCATTTTCTACCTCAAGCTACGGGTGATGAGTAGGGATTTAAGCAATTTTATCGACTGTACTATCAAAGGGTTCAGGGTGGGAACCAAAACTCGGAACCCTAACCCATAAACTTAATTATGTATTTTTTATGTCATAGTTATACATGGGTGCTTCCACAGAGCAAATGGTCACTCTAGGGGCAATGCGCTCTAATAATGCGGGAGGTTATGCTGACATCAGCAGCGTCGCAGCAGCAGCCTCCCCGCAGCAGCCTCCCCGCAGCAGCCTCCCCGCAGCAGCCCCCCAGCAGCAGCCTCCCAGCTGCCTCTCAGAGCCTCCCAGCAGCCTTCCAGCACCAAAGAA
Source organism: Symbiodinium pilosum (assembly GCA_905231905.1). Taxonomy (NCBI): domain Eukaryota; class Dinophyceae; order Suessiales; family Symbiodiniaceae; genus Symbiodinium; species Symbiodinium pilosum. Next base: position 6,962 of record CAJNIZ010004638.1, on the reverse strand, counting down.
ATTGCGCACGCGTGTACGTGGAAGGCGTTCGGGAACTGGTGTTCAGGTAGGGATGCTAAGTCGGAACC
>CAJNIZ010004637.1:1890-21057 GCA_905231905.1 Symbiodinium pilosum | reverse complement strand
CCCCCCCCCCCCCACACACACACCCAATTAATCAGATTTCCCCCACTGTATACTGCTGTATACTGGTACAATTTTGGTAGCATCTTTATTGTGGGTGATGTGCTCTATAAGGGGAACGCGACTGCTTGCAGGGTCAGCGGGATGTAGAAGTAGACGTTCAACCCCTTATCAACCAGCTTACTAAGTCCCCTTGACGCCTAGACCCCCAATATCCCCAGCCCTCTAAACGGCTCTTTTACCAACTTACAAAATCCCCCCCACCCCCCTAAACAGAAGCATCAGCAGGCGGCTCTGTCATGGTTCTGGGATGGTCACTCCCAACTTTACCCCGCAGCTTAAGAAGGGTCGATTCCTGCCAGGACAAGAGCTTAGGGGTTCAGGGGTTTAGGGNNGTTTAGGGGTTTAGCGGTTTGGGGGGTTGAAGTCTTCTGCTGCGGGGTGCGTGGCAGAAAGCTCTGCTCCAACTTGTCCGGACGAAGACTACTGTTGCTCAAGTGTGCACTGACGTGATGCCGCTGTAGGCGATCCAAAGCAACTATTGTTGACAGATTGCACTCTGTATGGTCCAAGAAATCAAGAACCCCGAAACAGCACATAAGCCCTACGCTTCAGGATGATCCCCTAATATACCATAAGAGACCAGAATATACCATGATATACTTTAGCGTACTATACTATAATATACTATAATAGACTATAATAGACTATAATAGACTATAATAGACTATAATAGACTATAATAAACTACAATAGACTATAATAGACTATATTACACTATAATATACTATAATATACTACTATACTAGACTATAATATAGTCCATCCACAGAGCCAAATCAAGGACGCCGGGGCTCGCCTGAAACGCAACTGCCTCCTCATGCTTGTCCAGGGTACACAGGGACAAGGCCCAAGAACTGGACGTAGCCAAGGTATCCAGATGTGAAGCGCCCTTCTTGCGCGTGTAGGTCTTGTGAAGGTACTCAAAAAGCCTCGGGATCCAAACACTATCCCAGGCAAAAAGGTCCCATTGAAGGTTAAGGGGATATATGGGGTTACATCAGGATATATGAGGGTATATGGGGATATGTAGGGCTTAGGGCTGAAACCCAAGAACTAGGGCAATCGAACGGAAAATGAAATGGAAACTGGGAATATACAGTGGTTTACTGCGAGTAGGGGTACGAAAATTACGGGGTTCCGCTTGGGAATCCCTACAATAAGGACTGCGACAAGTTGGGGCCCATATTGCGGCCCAGCTTCTTCAAGTTTCACATATCAAGATCCCTACCCGGCAGCCTGGCATACAGTACGCATTCTTCCTTTTCAGGGAATGCATGATCAAGCAAACCCAAAACAAATATTCTGGACGTTGGCACCCCCTGCTGGTGTCCTGCAACCTTGAACCCCAAACCACGTTTTGTGCAGCCATGTGGCTTTGTCGCTTCTTTGTGGTGGCCTGCCAAACATGTATCAGTGGCAAACCAAACCATTGAGATACCATCAACCCCCAAATTCTGAGACCGAAGCTCGGTATCCTGAGTCTGCTTAAATCTAGGGACTTTAGGAGGGACCCCTAATAGGGACCCTTAATCCCACTACCATATATAACCCTTATATGGTCATCATATAACCCCTATATCCCCAGGTAGTCCTCATATTAACCCCCACAAGCTACAAGGGTCCCTATTAGGGGTCCCTCCTAAAGTCCTTAGATTAACGTCTGTAAACTGCCAATCGGAGCAATGACTACGCAAAACCAAAACCGCGCCTTCTCCCGCCAAGGCTTGTGCTAGGTGGTAGGTGGCTGCCAATGCCTTCGGGTGCTCCTGCACTTGAAGGCAGCGATGGATTAAAGGTTGAGAATAGCCATAAATTGAAGGCCAGAGACCTAACAACCAAAGAAACACGTCTCCAAAAACAGCTTACACCTTGCTGAGGAACCATACAAAGCACTTTCAATGGGAAACGGGGCAAATACCTGTACAACAACTTGCTGGTGGTTTGAAAGGAAGACGGGAATGTATTCTACTGGGATTCTACAAGGAGAAAAATCTCTTATTTACCACAGACCCCATGCGACAAGGCGCCTGGCCTCGCCAAGGGGATCTGCAAGCTGAAACGCATGCCTCGCCAAAAGTAATGCAGCTTGGCCAACAAAGGGCCTGGGCACAAGGGTTCCATGTATAGCTTAGGTTTTAGGGATCAGGGCTTCGGGTTTAAAACTATTCGTACAGGTGTTGTCTAACACAACAAGGCCGTTGGCGAATGCAATGTTGAAATTATCGTGCGGCCAAAATGGTTTGGAACTTGGCCGTGGCTTTACAACCGGCACTTCCAGCAACAAAAGCCCAGCCACTGGTGACATACATCACAAGAGCGGAAATTGTCTTGGCACACGCACCATTGCACCAAGCACTCCGCATGGACATGGCCTGACATCAAGAACGCACATATTGCAACAATATTGACAACCCAAAACCATGGAAGCATGCCAAAAATTCTGTGTGTGCGATTGCTGAAATAACATGAAGACAAACCACGGCCTGATGAACCTCGACATGCGCAGGGGGACAAAAGCTGCTTCGCAGCACCATCTTCCCAACACAAGCGGCAAGACATGTGATACGATGAACAATTGGTAAATTGCCAGTTGGTGGAGTAAAATTCTGACCTTCAGGCTCCCAACCTCGGACCTTGCCAGTGCATCGGCAAATGTTGAGTTGCCATTCATGGTGAATTCTGTTGCTACTGTTTTGCGAGAATTATGGGCCCGGGAGGGGTGCGAAAACGTGATACTCTCATACGTGACTGATGAGCCCACTGGCTGTGGCTAGACTCGACTCTGCGGTTGCTTGGCACCACAACCCACACTCAAGCAAAACATGTATCTCTTCGCGATGCACATCGATGAAAAATTTGGCGTTCATGCTACTGACCCACGTTGGCCCACATTGCTTTGTGGTGCATATACAATCCTGGCTGGGACAACCTCAGGGCCGTTGTAAGGAAACATTGTTGCAAATTGCGCGATGAAATCGACATAAATCAATACCAACCACAATCATTCCGGCAACGTTGCAATCCCGCTATGGCATCGTAGAATAATTACACGTTAAAATCCATGCTGCTTCTATTGTTTGTAACAAGCCTCAGCGCATGACAGATCAATGGCACCCGTGCACAAAGCAAGCATAGCCAGCACCTTCGGCCCCCTCCGCGATGGCAAGGCAAGGAGGAAGTCACGCAACGTGGGCGCCTGCAACATGCCAGCTGAACTTTGAGATTTTTGATCCGATGGCGTTGAAACATCTGCATCCCCTTGCCAATTGTCAGCGTGATCTGTTGGCACAACACGGGCACAACCTGGAACCTGGGTGGCCTTGCTGAAACTTCACCAGAGAAAACTACATGCACCATCGCGGCATGACTCTCCTGGGTTCGCGGCCTGCCCGGGGGATCCATGTCCTTGCCAACAACTCTGGCATGGAGTGCGCGTCACCTGGTGGAACAAATGACGCGCTCGACTGCTTGCACGCTGACTCACCCACTCACCCACTCACTCACTCACTCAAAGCCTCGTGTTCGGTGACACATGGGCACGAATGGTACCAGCTGTCAAGCACAGAAAAAAAATCCAAATTTTCCGTTTCCATTCAGATGATGGGATGGGCGACAATACATCTAGAGCAGCCCTCCAGAGCAAACCTATACACATCAGTGTTCCAACAACTCCGCGGGCGTCCACTTTTTGGTGGTCAAATTATTGGATCCTTTTTCAAACACAAAATTATGAATAAAATGTCCAGATGGTTGGTCTACCACCTTCTCAATAACATCAATTGTCTGTACAACAAGGTCTGAAAAAAGTTTGTGGCTCTCTGCCCGTCTCAGACCCTCACTATTCAGCACGTGACTGATGTATGAATGCTGAATGCCCGAGATCCGCCGCAAACAGCGGGCTTGAAAGGCATCAACTTTCCGCAACGCTTCCGTGTTGAACAGTCCGGTATGTAAGCAATACAGCAAGTGCTTACAGTACCTTGATAAGTCTGAAGGACACGCCTATTTGGCTGCTCTGAGAAAGCAAAACTGATTTTGAAAGCTGATTTTTCACTTCTTAGAACTGAATGTCATTTCTATATTGGGAATTATCAAACATTGTTTCCTGAGCTACAATTCTCAAGCTTGCGTGAAGGGGTCTTGCTTCATGTATGAAAAGCCCGTTTATATAATGGAAAAACCAACCATACAAATGACTTTTACATTGCTTTCAATTCTTCATAACTGTTGGTTGATTTACAGGCTTAGCGGAAGATTGCCGCACCTTCCCGGTGACGGACAGCCACCTGCCAGGCTGCCCGTGAGGTATTATGTGACGGCGACACGGGCAAAACAGCACGTCAGCAGTACATCCGGGGGTTCAGCCCAACAGGACACTGAGCTGAGCACGCGTGACGAAAATAAGCTTGCAAATCAGGGTTCATCAACATTCAGAAGGTCACCTTGCAAAGGCTCAAGGCCAACCTTCCAAAAATTTGAGGGTTCTCTGAAAAAAATCAAAAACATTCCGGGAGCGGCCGCAGAAACGGTTTGGGGGCCGTCAAAGGCTTCCTAGATTCCGAGGACAATGGGCATTAGGTTCATAATGTGGGGCGGAAAAGGACAGGCATCAATCTGCGAGACGGCAACACACAGTTGTTGCACGTTGTTCCAAACAACCAACAGCGCTAGTTCCGTTTCTCATATCCGGAGCCTGCACGGATTTCGGGACCTGTCGGGAACCTGGTGGCCGCTCTGTTCCACTCCTTGCTTGGCCAGGAAGTGCGGTGACGCCGTGAACCTATTGGGTGCGCCGCCCGAATGATCTGCAGCCCGCGTGTGTCGCGAGATTGGCCCACACCTTGCCTCCAATGTCCGGCTCGCACATCGATGCGCCCGCGCTCGACGCGCGTTGCATCAAGGTGCGCGCCGGGCCAGCGGCCTGCCATTGTGGAGGGGGCACACGCCGCTGTTGACACCACTTTGCTTTGACTCGTGACGCGCTTGAGAACGTAAAATCCTAAGATACTGCAACAAAATAGCATGCGGCTAGGAACACAAGCGGGCGACGCCGGGCTAGCAGATACCAAGCCCCCCGCGTCCAGAAACAGGGGGTTGGGATGTAGGGCTCCCGACGGATGGGACAAGAGGCGACGCAGTAGAATTCTTCTCGACCCCACCATGCCTTAACTAGGAAACATTTGGAAATCATTTCCAACGTATCCCAAGAAATCCCAAGTACCAGGACCATTGGTCCTTATAGCAGTAATAGTCGTCGCCGGATCAGGAGGCGCAGGGGTACAGTTAGTGAGTAGGAGTAGCATGTAAGAGTGGCACTATTCCTGACAGTGGTGGCCCTAATCCCACTGCATTAACGCCTGAACCATACTGTCATACATGAAGCAATTTCATGGGGAGTATAATGATCCGGGTAGCCTACGGTAGCCTCATCCATCCCTCTGACTCATTGTGGATGTGCCTACGTGGCCTGAAATGATTGCACGGCCCTTCGTGAGGGGGGGGGGGGCCCTTTGAAATGATTGCAAGGGCGGGGGTCAAAATTGCTAAGGAGGGGTAATCGGTCAGCACCTTGGGCTTTATCAGCCAGAGTGGCGCATCCACATAAAACCCGGCGCTGCGCCCTAGAGTCAGTACAAACCCTTATTATGAGGGGTACGAGGAAATAATTGCAGGGGGGCTGGGGTCCCAAGGGGTCTGCAATCATTTTTTGGTTGGGTCCCTGCTCTTGGATCTCCAAATGTTTCCTAGCTAACGCATGGACAGAAAAGATTGCAAAGGGGGAGGATCCCCAAGGGTCTGCAATCATTTTTTCGGTGGGTCTTGCTCCTGATTTTCCTGATGCTTGCTAGCAAATGCGTTTCGGACTAACGGGACACCCAGGAAGGCTCTGGGGAGGACAGGAAATGATTGCAGGGGGGGGTGGGGTCGCCAAGGGTCTGCAATCATTTTTTCGGTGGGTCCCTGCTCCTGGCCTTCCTGCTAACGCATCTGGGGATAGCGGGGAACCTAGGAAGGCTCTGGGGGGCACAGGAAACGATAACAAGGAGGGCCAGGAAAATGGCTTGTTGTATGTGGGCACAAGCATGCACCCGTGTTGTGCTGTTTTGCAGCAACGAAGGTCTTCGAAAAGACGCAGGCTCACAATTTCAGCACCGGTGCTCCGTGAGAAGTAAAATCATGCAAAATATGCACGAGCATCCATCAGCTGTCATTTTTGTTGGTGCTTGTGAAATTTTTGTTCATGCACCTTTTTCCCGCAGCTTGTCCCAAACCCCAGTCCCTGTGCAGGCCTTGTTGGCCACATGCGTTTGCTCACGCTGCGCGTGTCGCGACTCGGCTTGTGGCAGGAGCAGCAGTCCAGCGTGAATCCTCAAGGACCACCCCGGCCTGAAAGAATGACCCCAGAAAGGGAGGAGGGGAAAAAACCGCCCTCATCTCTGAAACACGTCATGCCGGTGCCGGGCCCTGGCTGGTCCAGGCCGGCTACAGATGCTGCGTCCCAGCCCGCCCTGCGCACAACTGCTCGCGCGTTCCCGCGCTGCAGCGTGATGCTCAAGGCTTGCAGCAGCTTGACCTTCTCGGTCGCCGCTGTCTCGCCAGTGCGAGTCGCCAGGGCTTCTGCCAATGTCTGCCAAGTCTGCATGGCTGTGGGGCCCCAGCCACCGCCGCAGGCTGCAGCGATCAGTGGCACAAACAGCAGGCCCACATTCGCACACGCCTCGTGGGTTCCCTGGTGCGCCGTTTTTCGGGCCTCATACGCCTCAGCGGCCCGCGACCCCAATGTCGCGGAAGCGGACACAAAGCCTTGCCGCAAGCCCGAGGGCCGTGCACGCCGCAGCATGGCACCCACACGTCAGCTGGCTTGCGTCCCGCACCCGCAGCAGGGCCCTGTAAGGCGAGCCGGCGGCTATTTGGCACACCGTGGGTGTTATGTGTGTTGACCAGCAGTTCGCTCAAGAGCGGCGTCAACATGGCGTCAACATGCCCCTCACGCGGGAGGCGGGCCTCGGCTACCGCATGGCCGGCCACGCGATCAGAACGGCGATGCACCGCACATTACCCCTACCCTAAACATGATTGCGGGGTGGGTGGGGGGTTAGAGAAAAAGATATCGAAGACATATGGGCACAAACGATGCGGGCTGTTGCGCATCGATATCTGTACGAGCTACGGCTACGGAACTGCAAAGCAAAATTGTGCAGCCCTTTTCTTCCACCTTTTTTGAGGGAGAGCGAAAGCATCACTCAGTTCATAAAAACCATCCAGCATCGCTATGGCAACATTTGCCACCAATACGCTCCAGGTAGGTTTTGGCCTCCCCCGCCTCCGCTTTCCACGGGGGATCTTTATGTGCATTGCCTGGCCGTCGAAAACACATGTTCGCATGACGTCATCCGAAGGCAAGTTTGCAATCCTGTGCAAGAGCGTCAGTTGTCTGTACAAAATCACAGCTGAAAATTTTTGCGTCTTTGCAAGCGACAATACATCTGTGTTGGGAACGCGGCTGTAGAAAGAGTGAGGAATACCCAAAATCATTCGCATTGCTTGGAATGCATCCAATTTGCCAAGCTCAGCTTTCTTCAGCTTGGCGGTGTGCAAACCATACATCAACTGAGAGGCGACGCATGCGTTGAAAATACGGATTTTTGGCCCCACTGGCAAGGAAGAATGCCTCCACACCCGGGTCAGCGCAGAAAAATCTGCACGCGCAAGACCCAGGCGTCGGTTAATTTCAAGCCCCACAGAACCGTCAGTGGCCAATAATGCGCCCAAGTATGAAATCTATTCCTTACACTCAATGAATTGACCGTCAGGCTTGGAAATGAAGGCATCGCATGCAATCGGTAATACCTCCAGCTTCCACCAGTTGAACAACAGGCCATAGTTAGCCCCAACTCGCAACAAAGCAGCAATACCCTCCATTGTCAGCTTAGTATCTTCCCCATCATCCCTTGGAGCATATCCTTCTCTCTGAACTTCGCTCAACAAGGCGTGTGTGACGGGTAGCCGACATTCGTTGCCGTTTTGATTGGTCCAGCTTCGCCCTTGGATTGCTGGGGATTGCTGCTGCCCTCCCCATGTCAGGAGTCATGGCCATGGCTTGAGCGCAGAGCCGGAACGTCCTCGCAAATAGAGGGGCCAGATGCGATCCACCCACCCAACCAAGGCCAGAGGCTTGAGCTTCTGAATCTTGGCGTTTGAGCCGGTGGGGGTTAATGATTGGGAAATCTTGCAATCATTTCCTAACCCCCACACATGAGGGGGTCGGGGGGGTCGTCATGTATATCACCGCAACTCAACAAAAAAAACAAATAATGATCAGACAAGACTTGTTGATGCTGGGAAACCCCAGAAATGATTGCAGGGGGGTCGTGGGGGTCTTCATGTATATCACCGTAAGACGCAACGTTTCGAATAATTATGAACAATTCAACAGAAACCTCGGGGCCCGTGTCGCCCAGAACGTCCGTTTGGCCGACATGAACCTCGATGCCTCCGTGCAAGACGACAGGTGCATTGAAGTTGTGTGCAATGGTTTGCCACTATGGCATGGTGCGCAGCTCGCCGTTGATGCCACCATAGTCAGCCCTGTTGGCAGGACCGGGGAGCCGCGGGCAGGTGCGGATGTCCGGCCAGCATTAGCCCTCGACCAACCCGCCCGGCGCAAGCGCCACCCCACCTACCCGCCTACTTGCACGCGCAACAGCTGCGCCTGCGGCCCTACGTGTTACTGCCCGCGCCGGTCTGTGCTTGCTGCAAGGGCTCAGAGTGCTGGCCTCAGCCCGGAGGTGGAGAAGCCTGGCCTGCTTCCCCAGCGGCCCGATGATGAGCTCCTTGTGACTGACCGTCTCCACCCGATGTTAAGCAGCGGGCGAGGGGGCGGACAAAGGATGCAGCCTACGGGCTCCAGCGGAATGCACGGTCAATGCGGAACACGACAAGCCGGCACTGGTGAGAATGCCGACGCAGGGGGTAAGTGTGTTTCGTGGTTTGGCGGGCGGGACAAAGTGCAGCTCCGGCACAACTGTCAGCGTGACTGCGCGGGGCACCTGCAGTGAGGGCGGGGACAAGCGTTGCGTCAAAACTGCTAACTGATCGCCACCCCACAAAGGCATCCTGTTGGTCCAATGCGCCGGAACCTTTCAAAAATCTCGCGCAATCTCGTTCCTGAACTTCCGGAACCTCTTCTCCGAACCCCACCGGGTGCATACGCCATGGCCCTGATGCACACCCTGGCGGGACACCTTGCCAGTCATGTGGGCTTGGACCATTACGGAGCAATACATGTCGCTGAGCGGGTACTGCAAGCACTGCGCGCGTTGCAGGTTCCCCTTTCGCATAAACCCCCTCGTTTGCAGCGACCCAGCAAGCCGTGGCGGACCTGCCCATGCAAGGGTATGGGTAGCGGAATGCGATGACGTGAGCCAACAGATTGTCAGCAATGGTGACGAACATCCCGATGTCATGCGTGATTGACAAGGTCAAGCGGCCCATGCATGCAATGAGCTCATGCTCGAAAGAAGAATTTTTCACCTGTCCCAAAACAACGTTAGGGCTGCTGCCGGCCCAGGCCAAGCTGAATGTCGTGCGTGTCTTTCAACATGAGGAAGTAGTCATGCTGCTTTTAATTTCGGTAGGATTATGAATAATGCTGGTGCTGGTGCTGGCGCTGGCGCTGGTGTTGCGGCTGTAGCTGCTTCTGCTGCTGCTGCTGCTGCTGCTGCTGCTGCCGCTGCTGCCGCCACTGCCGCCCTTTTTGACCCCGGGGCATTTTATCTGCCAAACTTTGCCTGTGTATTGGGCAAGCCCAACATAAGACTGTTGGGATATCTTACACTATATGAATTTTGGGATATACTACACAATATTCACTTGTGGGGTACCGTATACTACCTCAGAATATCTCAAAAACAGGCGCTTGGCAAACAGCAAGGTCAATACCAATCTCGACAGAAATGGACGAGAGCTAGACCCTTGGATTTATTACGCCCACCAAACCAAACCGCAACGTAACGTGTCATTGCATGCGATTTGGGAATGATTGCCACCTGCACCACACATCCCTTATTGCTGCCTGACTGTTCCACCTGTTAACCGGTTGACGAATTGCAAAACATCAGCACCCGCAAGGCCGGGAAACTAAGTTTCTGCTTGAAAGTGGCGTTCTACCGGTGTACCAATCCGTTCACTGGTACGGGAAGCTGATGTTTTGTTGCATTCTTTGCAAGCTGTTGTCCAACAGATGTACTCTACCAATGCCTCTTTCCACCATGTGGCAACGGAACATTTGTACTGAACACAAAACCTAGACCGAAACATGGACCACGGTACCCAGCACGCAATTTTTTGCAGACTACTTCGCCGCAAGCTGCAGTCCCGAAGCGCTGGGCCCACGCCCCCCATCCTGGTTTCAGCGAAGCTGGGTGCAGATACTTGCTTGCGAATCACAATGACGTGGGGTTTGCAAAATCAAGTTCAATCGCCGGCCTGTAAAACCAACCGTTGGCATGGTGAGCTTCGGGCTCGTCTGCAACTCGCAGGGCCCGAGCTTAGCCGGTTGTCGCCGAGGGCATAGCGGTAGACCGGGGGTTCCAAAGACCATGCGAAGAAAGAAAAAAAAAAAAAAAACGAATGTCACAATTTTGGGGAATCACTTGCAGCACGATGGAGAAACGCGATGTTTTTTACCCGGAAGAAAAATGTGAGTATACATTCACATTTTGGGAAATGACCAGTTGCTGGAGCTGCAATCCACGCACTTTTTTGGGATTAAATGGGTACCACGGGCAAAGCACGCATGGTGCGTCTGGACCGGAATTGTGATTTCAATTGCATTTCAAGACCTTTTATGGAGAAATTCGAATTGGAAGCATTAATTTGTTTGTTGCACGTCGCTCCCCGAGAAAATCTAAATCGATTGGGACGGAAGGGCGTATGAGTTTCGCGTCAGGTGACTGGTGATGATCGAATTAAGGAATTCACCATGGAGGCACCAGGTTCAAGGACCCCAGCTCATGCGCAACTTCTCTTGTTTTTCATGGTTGCATGGCTTCCTACAGCTTGACAAACGAGCATGTGAGGCGGCGGGGCCGGGTTTCCAGCTCCACCTGCCACAACCACGCGCTTGGCCAACGAGAGCCTAGCAGGAAGCGGAACGCCAACACCATGAGGTCTGGGCGGGGCGCGGCGCCAGCAGCTGGGGCGCGGCGCCAGCAGCTGGGACAGCAATGGGCAATGTAACAAGCCACGCAACATATGCATAAACACGCGGTTCGATGACGTAGAAATCGACAGCTCGCTTTCTCGGTCAAAGACGCGGGGTCATTCGACATGGTCCCCCTTGCAGCGGGACGTCCCCCCCAATCAGCGGTGGGCCTCATCCTTGCTACCTTCAGTTGTTTGCCCGGTCCCGCTGTTTCGCGCTAGCACCGTGCTGCGGCTTCATCAACTGGCGAGCTCCCCTCCACGGCAATGCCGTGGGATGTTTCGATGCATGTTGCAGGTCAGTTTTCAAACGGTCCGGGACACAGGGTCGTTGGAATAAAAAATTGGAACGTGGACACTGTTCGCTTGAAAGTCCAACTCCTTGTTGATCTGGAACCCTGTCGGTCCCGTATGATGGCTGTGGAATGCTATGGACGTCTGCAACAGTCGGTCTTTTCAATCTTGCTGCCCCAGCACCATCAGGTTGCACTCGGGGCACTCGTTTGCGCACGATGGCTCGAAGCAACGGTTCACAAAGTCGTCGGTGCCCAGTTCTATGACTTGTTTTGCACATACATCTTCTATGATGCCCAAGGCTCGCAAACAGATCCGGCAAAGGGTTACACAATTCGCGGATGCTAAACGAGGCATTCCTGAATTGCAAGCCTCTACAATATTGCAGGGGTTCGTGCTCGGCCTTCTCCGCCAGATCTGAGAAGCCGTATCGTCGTCCCTAAACCGTAAACCTCAACCCGCAACAATTTCGTTCAGGGATTTGCCTTCGGGAAACCCAGGGTACCAAAGAAACCTACAAGCGGGTAGTTATCCCCTGGCAAGCGCGTTCCTTCGCTTTGCGGTTTCGTGAGCAAGGCTGCTCCTTCTGTCGGTGCCATGGATCAGCCTGGCTCATGCAATCACTTTCACACCCCTTGCCATCATTTCCGACCTCTCTGGATGGCATACCCCCCGCAATCATTTCTCTGACCGACCCCTTATCTCAGTCCGAAAAAATGGTTTTGTGTGCGGGTCTTCCGTTGAAAAAAACTTGGATCGAGCAGAGGCGCATGATTGCACCACTGTTCCCTCCGTGATCATTCCCAACCTCCCTGGCGCAAAAAATGGTTTGCAGCTGGGTTGTTCATGATTGCATGTTCCGCAATTTTTTGTTTAACCCCGGAAAAAATGGGCAGGGATCTCCGAACACCCAACATAGACGAGGCTCCTGACTGACGTAAAAGGCCGAATGAGAGACGAGGGGTGGGGAAATGATTGCTGCGGGGAGGGCTTCGCATGCACAAACAGGCTGAAACAACGAGACTATGATTTTAGAACATTGCTGAAAGTTTGGGGTGCTTGTACTCCATGCACATCGACCCTCCAACATGAGATCCCAGAAAACGGCCACATCGGGAAATGCGGAAACCAGGATGAAAGAACATTGCATGGCACCGGCAACCGTGCAATCACGTCTCCACCTTCGGCAGAACTGTGACCGCCGCAGAGCCTTGAAAGACAACAATTGCCACACGTCTGCCACCACTGTGAATGTGCTCAGCGGCGCACATTTGCAAGCACGGACAGCAGCGAAGCACATTGAATCCAAATTCAGGGCCTTGCGACGTCCTTTCAATTTTTTTCGGTCACGCTATATTTCCCGTCACATCGCCTTCACCATGGCAAAACGTGTTTGCACAACATGTGCCAAGAATTTTTCCGGCAACCGCAATTATTGTTTCCACTCGGAACCGTGTTCCCGGCCTACGCCCTGGGACTTTTTTGCCTACATCCCTTCACAACTTCGTAGGGCAAATCCCAAGCCACCGGCCCTTAGCAATAGAGGAAGGGATCTTGTCAATCTCAGAAGATGTCGCGAACGGAACGCTTTGAGCTCATTGCATACAAACCTTTGCCGCTTGTTTTTGTGGCCCAGTTGGCTTGCCAGCCAGAAGCGCTGGCGTGGCCAAAGATCAAGCTCAGGCGAACCGTGTACAGGCGTTATGCCTTTGTTTTGTTGCCCACGTCCGCACTTCACTAAAACAGCCCAAGGCGATCCTCACCATACAAACTCAATCTAGAAAAAATCGAGAAAATAGTTGCATGTATCAAAAACCTTAACACCTTGAACAACTCCAAGTAATATGGAAATTGCCTTTTTAGTTTCCATTATTACTATGTAACCCCTTTATAGCCCAAGGCTATATCGGCTGTCACCCCTGCGCGCCTGGCCAGCTAGTTGTCTTGCATACAGATGCGGTACCCACGGACCTGTGATGGCCTGCAAACCATGCTGGCAGCTTCTCAAAACATGTGGGGCCCCTATTGGGCGCGTCTCCTTAAGTGGAATGGGGGGATAAAAGGGGACTATTACCACAAAAGTAACAAGTGCGACAGCACAAGCAACGCAAGAATGCCACACCAACGCTAAATTTACATGCCGATGCTGTCCAACTAACGAGCCTGGAACATAAGTCAAATGTGGACGCTAACGGGGCCATGGCAATAAACGTACTCCAACAATCATGGACTCCAATCAAGTTCACATCGTTGAATGAAAGAAACCGCAGCACACACTATGCTTTGGTATCCAAAAACTGAACAAATACTACGTGCACAGCCACACCTGTATGGGCGCCTGATCTACATGACGTATAAATGACATACACGTTGAAGCATGCACGGTCGTGAGAGTTCTTCTTGCATATATGCCTGCTTTTCAGAAAACCATGTGGATTGCACTGAATATCAGCCATACGGACACGCCATGACGAATTAGTTCTACCAAAATGCTGCACAAAAACACGGGCGTTTTTACCTCGTTCACCTGACGTTTGACAGCCAGGCCAAGGTACCACAACAAATCAATGTAAATGAGGCATGAATTACTGTTGAATGCAAAAGTCAAAGGACCATCATGCTGCCCAAGTTTCCACTACAACAGCAGGAAGTTCTCCCAAAATTGTCAATCAGTAAGGGCTGTTTTGGTAAAGTGTCAATGGCGTCCAATGAATCCGACTTCTGAGCGTGACACCGAACATCCAATCGCCAAAAGCTGATTCCTTACCGTCCAGACATGTTAAGCTCTGCCGCATGAAAACTTGGACTGAGCCTGCGGGCACGATGAATTACGAAAATGTAAAAATACGACATTGTTGGACGCAAGATGCACTTGGAAAATTTGGCCAATAATGGACTTGATCGGGATTTTAACACATTCTAAACCACGTTGGCTGTTAAGTCGACAATGATGTTTTTTGCGTTTGGTGTGAACACTGGACAAAACGGCAGAGGAAAAATGGTAATCTAAAATGCAGCTGGATCGCAACTCATCCAGAACCTGGCTCGAAGGCATGAACAAATGGTGTTTCGTTTGTTTGTTGTGTTTCTTGGTTTGGTTTTGTCGCCTTGGCTGTTGCGCAAGCTTGGCATCCTTGATTTGTCTGTGCTTTGAGCGCAAGTTTTGGGGTTGGTTGCTCGCATCCATGGAAGCGTCATGCAAAATGCTACATAGCGCGCTGATGCAACATTTTTCATTCTGGAGCTTGCATGCGTGCACCCTACCGGCTTACAGAAATTGCATTCACGACCCACCGTTATTTGATTGTCGGCCACATGTTGACGAACGCGACTTCCATGATTTGAACCAAGGCGGTGTGATTAACACCTTATGACTTCCAACTCACACAAGGCTAGTTCTGTTGACATATGCAGCCGCGAACCCTATCGAACAGATACCTGCAGGCCCACGGATGACAAATCCACAAAAGCAACATACTGGAGGTGTATATGCTACTGCCCCAACCGCAGACCCGGCGCAACGACAACTCGTAAAATCAGATCGTGCTAGATCGCTGAAAAAAAGTCCTGCAATATGGCACAAACATTTGGCTACTGCTGCATGTGGTGCTATGAGGGCTACATTTCAGACTTGCCCCCAACAACAATGCAAAACCAGGAGCTTGAAACAACACAGTCGCCGCACCGAATTTTGGAAATTCTACTTTATGTTGATTTTCAACTTCCACGTCAGGCACCGCCCTCCACAACTGCTCAAAAATTGCGGGCCGTATTTTCTCGCTGTCTTTGTGCCATGCTTTTCCACGAGGCCACTTATGCGGCAGTAGCTATTTCTTCCAATCAAGACAGCACATTTTCGCAATATCATTCAGTCGTCCAAATATCAGGGTATCAACTCATCAGAACATATTCCACCAATCCGATAATTAGAAAGCCCATCAGTCAGCAGCTAACACAGGCGCACGGTTCCTTTTTCTCTACGACTCTACGAGAGAGTTTATTGCTCCGTTATTATTCCTAACTTGAGAAACCCCCATCATCGGACTCTGTTTTGAATGTACAACAGCCTACGCGGCATGTGACGGGACGAACCCCGTCTCTACCTACCCGGTACCCACTTTGCAACCCACTGCTCAGCCAAGAGCTAGGGACCTTGTATGTTCTGCCTTTCCGATGTATGATGATGCGCTTTTCTGAGAGAGAATCCCTTCTCCATAAAGGAAGAGCTGCAGATTATCTCTGATCTGCATGGACTTCCTTACCACCAGCCTAGCCTGCCAATCGGCCCAGACTCGGATCCAGCCCTACGCGGTCCCACGCAGCACCTGTGTGCTCTAAACTGTATAGCACGGCTATAAGCCCACCTGGCCCAAAGGCACCTGTGTGCCAAAGACAAAACTTGACGCACAGAACTTCTGTGGGGCGGGTGGGTGGAAAAAAAGAAAGCCGCTACAAGCTTGAGAGCTCAATGACTGCACGTGCGCATGTTGTGTACCCGCAACTCATGCATGTGAAATCCCACGGGGCTGAACTGCCTCAGTATGTAGTCATTTACGCTCTCAAAAAAGTTCAATCACGCGCGCGTGAGGGAAGCGAAGGGGTAAAGTCACAAGTCTGTGCGTTTCATGTACAACTGGCCCATGCACACACACCGAGTTTGCTGGCTGTATGCACGGATCAATGCGGTCAGACAACACATGGTCAAGTTGAGTATCCCAAGGTCATCAAGCCAGCGCCCGATGACACCCCAAGGCCTTTGCACGGAAAATTTGTCCTTGCCACATCTACCTCTGCGCGCGAAGCTCCTGCCAAAAACAAAGAGCCGAACACTCCCCTCGACTGGGACGGTCCGCCGGGTTGCTGTGACTTGGTAGTCTCCCACACCGAGCCTCCAGAGAGTACGCTTTTCAACATCAAGTATCCGCTGCAGCACCCTCCTTCCGTTTGCTGCGGCAGAACGGCCAGAAACCAACGCTGCCAACGCTGCCTGCGCCTCCTTATTACAGCCGCGTAAGTGTCTTTCAAAAGAGCAGCCCATCTCAATGGCAACCAGAACCACTGCAAGCTCGATCTCGTAAATTGGATGTTCGGAGCCCTTGAGCAACTCCACATGGTCACCGTCCGAGATGTCTGAACTGAGGTAACGTGTGGGGTTGCCAGCACCATCGTAGATGGCTCCTCAAACGCCAGACTTGATGTCCGCAAGGGCCCGAGGAGCGATGACCAGACCAAAGCCTGCGCGGCTTCTTCTTGGCTTTTTTTTTCCTCTGCGCAAGGCTTGCTCCGAAGCCCATCAGCACCGACGAGCATATCAGCTTTGGGCTAGACAACTAAGAGAAATTTAAGCACGCTTGGGTTTATGAATGAGGGTACTCCATCGATTTCTGTCAGCGGCGAATTGCTTAGACTTCCTATAGAGCAAGGTGTTGTCCATCCAGACGAGGCTTTGTCCTGAATGTGCTAATCGTACTGAAGAGGCACTTGGAATCTCGAAATGAGAGTTATGAATGTCAGAATGAGCAGGAGGGTTACATCTGATACGATTGGAGGTCTCCACCATACATGATTCTGCCCAGTGTAATCTGGGCTGCCCCAATCTATTGGGGCCTGCCGTATGGCGATAAGCACCCGACGGCATGAATGCCGCTTGAAATTCGAGGGAGTCCGGGTGTCTTAGCATATGGCCAAATAGACGGAAACGATCACGCGAGTATAACTGAGTTGGAGTAATCACCCGCTCAGACCTGTACGCCAGGCTGGCAAGGTACTCGTTAGAGCAATCTGCAGCTGAGGGGTCGAGAACTCTATGGTAATATTATATGATGATTTAACCTTGAATATCCTACGGATGGATTTGAAATGTACCGCATTCAGTCTGGTAAGCTGGGCGTGCGATAAGAGCTCGCTATCCATAGCATACATGAGGATGGCCTGAACAATAGAACGATAGGCTGTAAGTTTCCAAAAAGGGGGTAAAGAAGCATGTGAGAGCAATGGCTTCAACAGCTTAGAGGCATGTGTGGCCTGGGAAATTCTGTAGCTAACATTTTCACGCGAACCAGAAGCAGACAGAAAAACACCTAAATACCTAATCTCTGAAGAGACAGGAACAGGCTCGGATGGTTGAGATGCGCCTGTGCAGATCTCACAACTACAGGGGTCATGGTAGGGAGACGGAGCGTAAAAATTCTAGCCTCTGCGTTGAGGCGTAGGTGTTCACATTTATCTTCATTAAGGATTAGGCCCCTCTTAGAACCTTCATGTTGGATAAGATGGAGGATCCTGGTAAGTTGCTCTGCAGAGTTAGAAAGGAGACCTGTGTCATCAGCATACTCTAGATCCCAGAGACGAGAAGGGGTATTGATAACCCCTGCTAGTATACCGTAAGTGTTTTCGTACTGAAGTTCAACGTCATGAAAAAGATGAGTGAGCACCATACTGAATAAATACGGGGAAAGAGGACATCCTTGGCGTAGCCCCTTCGTTTGTGTTTTGGAGGAGGACACTTGCTGCGAGTCACGAACCACATGATAACATGGTCGGATACTCCCATGAAAGACATGGCGGCCTGGATTGCTGTAAAAGTAACTGAATCAAAAGCCTTCGACCAATCAAGGAATAGTGCATGAAAAGGAGAGGGTTGTCTTTGATGAACTTCCAACAAGCGGCGCAGAATATGTATAAGCTGCGTGGTGGATCTGGATTTACGGAACCCGAACTGAGTAGGGCGAATTCTGCTATCTAGGTAATGAGAAAGCCTAGACTGTAGCATGGAAGCAAAGATCTTATATGAAATATTGGTGAGGGATATAGGCCGGTAGTTAGAGTGTGTCCTAATGTCTTTTTGATAATTTTTAACAGTCATAACAACTTCGGAGAAAAGCCAGCTTGAGGGTACCTGCTTAGAAGAGAAGCAATGATTATAATGGTCAAGAAGATACATACGCAATATATAGGGGGCATGTTTATATAATTCTCCAACCAGTCCATTGGGGCCTGGCGCCTTAGCAGACTTGATCTTTCGTAAAGCTATCATGAAAGGGGGCGAGGGGCCCCAAGGGGAGGGGCCCTTTGCTTATCCTTTTTCATGGGATAAGCATGGGATTGGCAAGTCAGAGAATAAGGATGCAATAGGCAATGGATAGTCCCAGAATAAGCGCTTATTAGTGGTTTATCCATAGCTTATGCGTAAGTATAGGATAAGTGCTGGACAAACCTATGATAAGGGGGCAGGGCTTATTCTCCGACAATCCATTGCTTATTCAATGGTTTGGCAAAATCCTTGATAAACAGAGAATAAACCATGAATAAGCAACAATCGCTCTCCCAGGACTATCCAGTGGCTATCCCCAAGCCCTTATTCCTCAACTCTCAACCCTAAACCCTGAAAACTCCTAAACACTCGACCCTAAACCGCGCCTTGCTTATTTATGACTTGCTTCCCACGTCCTCCACTCTCAACCTGAAACCTGAAGCGTCAATGGGTCCAAAATAAACTTTGAACCCTAGACCCTGAACCCTGCACCTGTACCTTTCAAACCCAACTGTTGGCCCTAAACCCTGAGCCCTAAACGACAAGGGAAAATCCTAAGTGTACGGAGAGAAATG